>CAJNJA010006665.1:0-11081 GCA_905231915.1 Symbiodinium necroappetens
CTTATAAATAAACCTGGGTTTGACTTGATAGATTAAACAGCATAGTTATAATGTAATTATAATACATAAGCAGTTATATATTATAATTACATTAGAGTTATGACGCAAAAAAAAACCTAGAAGATTAAGCTTTGATAAAACCCTTAACCCTAAACCCTGAACCAAATTCTACGAGGACCACCTTGCCCCTTTTGAGTAATAATGCCACCTTAGAGAAAATAGATGGGGTAATTGATTATTCCTATAATTGTATTGATAATGGGGAAGTAGTAGTGATATATCGGTGAAGCGTAGGGGGGACCCTAGGAATAATAATCTAATTGGTTGACGGTGGCATTATTACCCAAAAGGGGCAAGGTGGCCCCTAACTCTAGGCACAGGAGTCAGAATCATGACTTGCCAGCTTGTAATTCTTGTTTTTCCATACGTCGAGTCATCGAGCCTGAACAAAAAGCGAAGGTCACAGCGCTCCGGTTTGAGCTTGTAAGACAACCCCAATATGGGAAGCATACTGGCTGACCGCAGACCTCAAACCCCGAATGTCGTGGGCGACAGTGCAGTTTCAACGATTCAACTCAATGTGAGCCCCGGGATATCGAATCGAAATTCGTCTGGAATTCGCTTCCGTCGTGTTTTAAATCCAGGTTTAAGAATTTAGAGCTGCTGGCCCAAGAATCTTATAAGTTGGACGCTTCGGCCGAACTGGCAATCTGGGTGAAAAGCGCCATCCAGTGCCTCGGCCCTGCAATTTTCAGGCCTGCAGGTTGTGAATGTCGGTTTTGATATTGTGAGTGTTTGAACAGACAGTCCATACCAGTATGGTCGCCTGTGAGTACGTCAGGGACTGCATATCTACGTATGCAAGTATGTAAGCACGCACGCATGTTAGTGTGTGCATGGCATGCATGCATGCATGCATGCATGCATGCATGTCTGTATGTATGTATGTATGTATTTATGTATGTGTGTGTGTATGTATGTATGTATGTATGTATGTATGTATGTATGTATGCACGTATGAATGTATGTGTGTATGTCTGTCCGTCTGTCTGTCTGTCTGGCTGTTTGTCGTTATGTCTGTATGTCAGCACGTATATGCAGGTCTGCATGCCTGTATGTATGTATGCATGTATGTATGTATGTATCCATGGATGTACGTATGTATGTATGTGTGTATGTATGTATGTATGTATGTATGTATGCCGGCGTATTTAGGTATGTATGTATGTATGTATGTATGTACGTATGTATGTATGTATGTAAGTATGTATGTATGTATGTATGTATGTATGTATGTATGTATGTGACTGTGTATGTTGTGTCTGTCTGTCTGTCTGTCTGTCTGTCTGTCTGTCTGTATTTATGTACGTAGGTGCGTATGTATGCATGTCTGTCTGTCTTTCTGTCTGTATGTAAGTATGTACGTATGTGTGCATGTATGCATGTGTATGTATATGAGCGCTCATGTGAGGTATGTGTACGTATGTGTATGTTTGTGTAGGTATGTGCAGGTATGTGTATGTATGTGTATGTATGTGCATGTATGTGTATTTATGTATGCATGCATGGATGTATGTATGTATGTATGTCTGTATGCATGTATGCATGTATGTATGTATATACATATATGTATATGCATGTATGCATATGTATGCGTATGTATGCATATGTACGTGTATGTGTATGTGTACGTGTACGTGTACATGTACGTGTACGTGTACGTGTACGTGTAGGTGTAGGTGTAGGTGTAGGTGTAGGTGTACAGGTGTAGGTGTAGGTGTAGGTGTAGATGTATGTGTATGTGTATGTCTGCATGAGTGCATGTATGTCTGTATGGATGTATGCAAAGATGTAAAGTAGAGCCACACCCAGTCAAATGAAGTAAGTAAGTAAGTAAGTCTGTCAGAAAGTCAGTAAGTTCGGAAGTCAGAAGGTCAGCCAGTACATAAGACAGGAAGGGAGGCAGGAAACAAATACGTAAGTAGGCAAGCATGTCACTCGGTCAATAGGTAAGTAGGCGGGTATTTTAATATGCATGTATGTGTGGTTGGGATACCTACCTACCTGCCTAGCTACCTGCCTACCTACCTACCTACCTACCTACCTACCTACCTACCTACCGAACCTACTTACCAATTTGTATCTTCATCTTTTTGCCGTTTTGTCATCTTCCTCCCTGGCTATATCTGTTTGTCTATCTATCTAGCTGTCTACACATGTATATGCACATTGTTTATACAGATGTGCATGCAAGTGCTGATGGTAGCTTTGTGTTTGAAATGGTGCACCGGCTCGGCAGCAGAAGATGATGCTGGACTTCTTATCCACATTGCCGACAGGCTCGTCTGTGCAGTGACTCTTGCTACAAGGTTCAACGGCATGGCTCCGGACAAAATCTGGTCGACGGAGAAAGATCATGCCTATCCTGAGCCGGGCTACAATTTGTGCCTGGGCCACTTGTGCAGGAGGGTATACAATTTACGATTTCAGTCTTGTTGTTATATACCTTGATGCAATTTAGGGCACAGGGATTCTGCGCTTGTGATTGAGTTTGCGGCGTTTCACATGTACGATGCATGGCCACAACCATGCAACTCGACTCGCGTCGGGCAACAGGACGCCCGCACTGTTTGAACCGGAAGACTCTAAGCTCAAGAAACTCATCACTCGGACCCACGAAACATGGACATCGAAATATCTAGACACGTGGGGCGCCGGGGGAGGGGCTTTGCTTGAAAGCTGTCTTCTACGAGGGCTAGCTGCTACTCGTAGCAGCTAGCCCTAAACCTTGATAATGGCTGTATTCAAGCAAGACCTCCATTCTCATCATTCTAATCATGAAGGCTCCTATATTAGACCCTCATTTGACGATATTAGACTATACCCTAAAGCCTAACACCCCATTCTAGCGACTGAGGCCCCTATAGTAAGCCTTAGTAGCATGGTCAGGTTCACGGTGCGCGAGCTTCTGCTGCTTTGCGAGCCAACGCCTGTGCGCTTCGAGGTGCGAGGTTTAGGATTCAGAGTTCCTGGGTTTAGTTTTTTTTGTTTGGGGGGGGGATGATTTAGGGGTTTAGAGTTTAGGGGTTTAGTTGTTTTTTTGTTGGTGGTGGGGAGGGTGAAGGTTCACTGATCCAGTGGGATGTTTGGGGTGTTAGGGTTTTAGGGTTTATGTCCTAGCCCCATGGAGCACCTGGAACAGTTAGGGCGGATGGCGGAGAGTTTCAGACTTGGACTGGCGGGGAATACTACGAGCTTAAATCCTTCTTTACAGTATACCAAGAAAAGCCTAAAAACCCTAAATCCCACTTAGATTCCGCAATTACTAAACTCTGGGCTTGGCAGTTCGAAGAAGTGAAGTGAAGGGACAGAAGATACTGTGGAGGTGTCCTGCGTAAGGCCCGCCCTTCTTTCTGCCAGGAGATTTCGATGCTTGGTGCTGCCATCGAAGTTTCCTTTGCAGCTTGCTAGCAACAGCAACAGATGGTTCATTTGGCCTCATGACAGCATGTGGAGATCTCCCACATAGGGTGAAAGGTTCCCGGTGAATCCCAGAGTTCAGAAGTTGAAACTTGCATAATATAGGGGCCGTAATGCTTACCGAAATTGTGTTGTTGGGGGTTTCCTTATTATAATTATAGTATAATCTACCCCAAAGCCTTATTAGCCTTATTAAGGCTCCTACACAATTCGGGAAGTGAGGTGCAGGTCTGAATTCTGGTGTCGATTCAATATTTGAATGAGCAGCGTGTAGCACAGAAGGTATCTCCTGAAAACCCCACAGAAGGAATGACGCTTCGTAGCGCTCCGTCGGTGGGATGCACTGGCTTCCAAATGAGGGCAGTCAAATTGCGGGTCCTATAATGCCGAATAGCAGTCGTAGAAGCCGGTAGGTACCAGAAGAAACTTGGATACTGCCCCCACTTACAAACAAATGATTGTCTTTCATACGAATATGTAAAGCCCTTGACAGTAGCCCTATTAAAGGCTGCTACTGCATGGGGGCAGTACTCCCGAAAACCAACGTTCCAACTTCAAAGTCGCCACTGGATGTTTCGCTTAGGCATCCGTCGAGTTTATGTTTCAGAATAAGCCCCGTGACAAAGCCTATAAGCCCTGTAAATCCTAGGAGCCCCTCTGAAGCGTATAAGCCCCATAAGCCCTCATAGGCCCTAATATAACACACTCGGTAAGCCTTGAACCCCCCAATCAAAACCCCCGAGGTCTGGAAAACCCCCCAAGCCCTAGAAGCCCCTATAAACCTTTGACAAGCCCATAGAAGCCCTAGGTTTTGGGTCTAGGGTTTAGTAGAATGAGCCCAAAAGCCCCTGAAAAAAAATGCACCTGCTGAGGTCTGGAATTGTCACATCAACAATGACAAATGCAAGCCCGAAGTGAAGGTTAGAAGACTCGACACGCAGCTTGGCTTCAGGGTTCTGGGTGTAGGGCTTAGGGTTTAGAGTTTAGGGTGTAGGGTTTAGGGCTTGGGGTGTAGGGTCTTTTTGGGGGGTGTTTTGGGTAGCTTGGCTTCTTCACCTACCCAAAAACAGGTTGAAGGAAAGAGCTTGGCTGTGATTTGTTCAGGGAGATCGGGATTGACATCGGGCATCTTGATCTGAATTCTACCAGATCCTGCATCCATGACTCAATACACAACCGCTGACTCGAGTTATGCTCTGTTCTCAAAGCACTAACATGCGTAGTTCTCTAAATTAGGGTGCCTTTTAGGGTCCTTTTTGTAAGGGTGCCCCACTATATTGGGGACCTAAACAGGGACACTAATGTAGAGAACTACCCATATAGTACCCTTATAGAAAAACTATACAAACCCTTCTAGATCCCTTTAAGGAATCCTAAACAGGGACCCTCATTTAGAGAACTACCCATACATGTATTTCTCACGTAAAGGTCCAGGTCGAATTTGTATTTCTGTCGCTTGAAAATGTGGATGTCGCTGCTACCCATAGGCCCCTAAGTAGTTCCTTTTGGTGGTTTATATTTAGGATCCTATAATGCAACCCCAAAAAGGAACTACTTTGGAGCCTATGGGTAGTGTGGTGGTATCTCAGCTTACTGATCTACCACTCGGACTCAAACGGATTGCAGGTTCGGTTGGTATCCGCTTGCCTCTAGAGTTGCTTTACAGAATCGCTGTAGTAACACGATTGCAGCAGCAGCTATGACTCCAGAATCCACGACGAACTGGCACTTGAGGATTGGCTAGATGCCTAATGGGTCACTATGAGGGCACAGGGCGTGGGGTTTAGGAAAAAAACTAGTCAAGTCTCTGGAGCCCTGGGGATAATTTCCCGGGAAAGGGTTGATGTAGCTGCAAGACAGTGCAAACCTCGATCCTCCGAAATTTTGCAACTTCGATCCTCCGAAATTTTGCCTGACCTGTTGAGTTCGAGTCATCCTGCTGCGCTGATCAAGTATTAGAAGGTGAAGTCTTCGTCTTTGGGCCTGCCCAGGGGAACCCAACACTCCCTAATTAAGGAATACACCTTAAATCATAATATTAAGGCCCCCTATAATTTAAGGTATATTCCTTAATTAAGGGGTATTGGGTTCTCTGGGTGACTTCCGTTCAAACGGACGGAAGCGTCCTAAGGAGGGTTCGTTCTCCGGAGTCTGCCAAGTTTGCAGCGACAGCTCTGAACCCAGCGGACATTTAACATCCGCCTCTGAAGCCCTAAACCCTAAGCCCTAAAACCCCTAAACCCTAAAACCCCTAAACCTCAAGGCCTAAACCCTAAAACCCCTAAACTTTAGAAGCCCTCGACCCTAAGCCAGAATCCGTGGACCCCGGCTTAACGAAAGATGAAAAAAAAGCCTAAAGCCCTGAGTCCGGAAAGCCCCTAAGCTCCACCGTGGCTACGTCTTAGCGTAGATTTTGGGGTTTAAGGTTTAGGGTTTCAGGTTCAGGGTTTGAGGTTTAAGGTTTAGGGTTTCAGGTTGAGGGTTTGAGGTTTAAGGTTTAGGGTTTAGGGTGTTTAAGATTTGGGGTTTAGGGTGATTGAAATTGAAGTGCCCAGAAGCCTCTGTGGATATGGAGCCCGAATCAATCAGAAGCTCTCCCAACCTTCGCAGATAGGGCTTAGGGTTTAGGGTTTAGGGACATTCATGCAGTTGGCGTCGAAGGGTGCCGGGTGTAGGCGGTGTAGGGTTCGAACTCCACCAGCCTCCGGTATCTAACAGCAATCAAGCAGAATCGAACAGCGAAGTCACGGAGCCCGCATCATTTTTCTTGAAGGCAAGGAGTGCAAAAGACCGACTAGCAGCTTTTTCAATGCTAGATTCGGACCGGTGCTTGCTTTGAGCCGGGTCACATCGCGCATTGGCACGTGGAGAGCTGCTTCAGCTTTGGAAAGTCGGATTGGTGGCGTCAGTGAAGAGCATCCTGCTCTGGCGGGAGTCGCAATGACACCAGCACATTCGCGAGCAAGCATTACCGTCATGTTCATGGTCGAGTTGAATGACCTTAACTAACATCACAATGTCCAACTTCATCAGCGCCGCCGTAATCACCATCGCCAGAAAAATCAAACCGACATAACAGTCTTCCAGCGCGGCAGGGGGGTCCCGAGTAGGAGAGTCCCGAGTGAGCGCCAACAATGAAATTATGAAGCACGTCGGCCAGTGTGGCACGGCTCGGCACGAATACCCTGGAAAATGACCTCGGTGTCGAGCCTGACCCACGTCTGTACAAGGATCGAGGCATACCACAAAGTTCATCGGCATCCGCAATCTGCACCCGGTTGACGAGACTCCGTGAAATTTGCAGCTATGCCACCTCAAGAACTGTTGAAACGCGACACTTGTTGTGATACTCCATTCATCGGCATCATCATTATCATCATCATCATCATCTCCGTCGCGACTGTCATCATGATCATGATTATCATCACCATCATCCATTCCATCATGGTATTGCGCTATCACCATCATCATCATCATCATGACCGTCACAACCATCATCATCGTCACGACCATCATCGTCACCACCATTATCATCGTCACGGTCATCATCAACGTCATCATCACCATCATCATCAGTCTCATGCCCACCATTTCCACCAACCTTCTCCTATTGTATCCACAGCATCACCGCCACCAGCATCACCACCACCATCAGCACTTTGCTTTCCTATCATCCTTATGCTGGCCTGCCTCATTAAATCGGAATAAGCAGACTGCTATGCATGTGTTTGAACCAAGGCTTTTCGAAGAGTCCCATTTCGGTTACTCTGTTGCCTCTGCTGAGCAACGCGGCCGCAATTTCGGGAAGAAGACGCGCCCTTTGTGTTTCGGCGACGTCATCATAGAAGCCCTACCGACTCGGCGTTCGTTGGCTGCCCAAGGTGACGAGTGTTAGGCGAGGGGCCACACTTTCATCGCCCAACACAACCTCCACATCTGAGAACCCAAGCCTTACACCCCTGTACATCGACCTGTCAGGCGTGCCGACGGGGTTTGCATGGTTCGATCGGGATTGCTAGAATTTCTACGCGGTTGGATAAGGCATTTGATTGTATATTTGGGATTAAGAGTTTTGGCTTTGATGCCCCGGGCTGTTTTGCAAGAGGGTTTTTGTTGAGGTATGCGATTAACAGCGAGGGAACAAGTACTGATTATTGAATTGGCCCAACGGTTTTTGATGTTGAAGAGTGAAGAGGACATCACTCACAAGCAGGTATGTCAACGACGACGAAAGATACCAGAAGCACGCGCATGGAGTTCGCATCTTGTCTTCATGCTTTGCTGTTAAACCCTAAACCCCTAACCCGGGCTCAAGGTTTCAAAAGCGCCTGGGGTTGCGCTTCTGGGCTTCCGGCTTCTGGGGTTGGGGCTGCAGGGCTTTAAGATCTAGGGTTTAGGGTTTGAGGGTTTGTGGGTTTATGGGTTTATGGGGGGTTTTAGGGGTTTGGGATCTAGAGTTCACCGAGGACTCGAGGGAGTTTGGATGTCCAGGGTTTCAGTGCACAAAAGCTACTTCGCCCCCCCTGACCGATAGAATCCGATAGCCAGCTGCAGTCATCCGTTTTCATCCCAGGCTTGATGTGAGAGTTTTAGGAAATGCGGGACCTTGAATCAGCAGGCTGCTCATTAATCTAAGGACATGAAGTTAATCTACCCTTAGCAGTAAGACTCCTACGGCGCATTCCACTTCATGTGCGCTTTTGTCGAGCGGTGGGAGCTTTTGGTGCTTCCGAACAAGTCTGATGTGCAAACACGGTTGCCTCATCGGGCATCATACTTGTCAGACGCGTCAATTTCAGCGTATCTAGGCGGTATAGGGCTTAGGGGTTTGTGTTCTTTGCTGTTGATGTGTTTTGCTCAGGTTTTTCTATCGGGTGTAAGCACAGGTATCATTCCTTGGTGAGATTATCCAACCTCAAAGAAGCCGGCAGTCAAGAATCACCAGGTCGGTCGTTTCAGGGGTTTTGAGGGTTTAGGGCCTTTACGGTGTAGGGTTTCCAGTGTTGAGGGGTTTGAAGGCTTTGAGCCTCTACCTAGACCCTGAAAAAAAGCTTATCTGTGTACGGACATATATAAGGAAATCCTACTGAAGATCCCTATAGAACGGTAGGTTCTTAATGTTCCAGGTGGGGCAACAGACTCCTGGCTTTGTTTGGCTCAGGTATCTTCTTGAGAACTGTCGGTTCCGGCCATCGCCTTTCAGTCATCAAGCTGGTGATGAAGGTGGGTTTCGGGTTTAAGGTGTGGGCTTTGTAGGGTTTAGGGTTTAAAGGTTTAGGGTTTAAGGTTTAGGGTCTAGGGTTTAAAGCTTAGGGTTTAGGGTTTTTGGGTTCAACCCCCAAGTCCTGATGAACAGCGAGCACACTGAGACCCAAGGCCCCCGAAAAGCTTTCAATTCTGAAAACCCCCAGATGGGTAGTTTTCTAAAGTAGGGGTCCCTTCTAGGGTCCTATTTCTAAGGGGTGCCGTACACTTTTTGGGGGGACCTTAGCAAGGGACCCTAGTTTAGAGAGCTACCCAGATGCAACCCCTTAGTGAAACCTGAACCCTATACCCTAAACCCCAAACCCCAAACCCCAAACCCAAACCCTAAACCCTAAACCCAAGCCGCGGCTTTTGTGAAATCCTGAAGATGCTCAGACCCCAGCTCGCAAAAGCAAAACCCTCAAAGCTGAATCCCTCAGTGGGTGGGTTTCTCGAAAGTATGCTTAGGGGGTTTAGGGTTTGAAGGTTTAGGGCTTAGGGGGTTTAGGGTTTAGGGGGAGCTCCCTCTTTCGGGGTTCCTGTCTGTAAATAGGATCCCACGATTTCTGGTCGATGGTATGGGCTTCCCTAGACGAATCCGAAGCGCGCTGCGAGGTTTCAGGATGGTTGGGTTTTGGGTTTGGTACGAGACGGTCCTCAGTCTAGGACATTTTCACGTGGGTAGTTACCGTTATAGGAGCCTTATAGAAGGTCTATATGCCTCAAGAGAAGCCTTATAGAAGCCCTATATACCCTAAACTCCCCACCTGTAGTTTCCTTTAACCGTTGGGGTTTGTAACCAGAGCGACACGAAGTCTGACCCTGATAGCCTGATATACGGTTTAGGGTTTAGGGTTTAGGGTTTAGGGTTTAGTTTAGGGTTTAGGGTGCCAGTAATGACAATGATCGGTCCAGTAGTTTTGGATCGAGCTTCGACAGGAAGAATACCCAAAGCTCATACACTGGAGCATGTATGGGAATTATTCGGGTCCCCTTTGTAGGTCCCGACAAGAGCACGGCACCTTCACAAAACGGACACTAAAAGGGACCCTAACTTAGAGAACTGCCCCCACACAGAGCTTACACGTACCTCGAACTAAATTGAAACTCAATCTCCAAAGCCCGACAAGGTCACACCAGCCAACCCCGAATCCGAAAACTGGCGACCTATTTTAGGCAGGGTTTATGGCTTTGTGGCTTAGGGCTGAGGGTATGGCATTAAAGCCCATATTTTGAACCCAGTACTGTACCCTGACTATAGTCTCCATTGTAGTTCCTTTGGGGGGTTACCTTTTAGGATCCTTAATATAAAATTGGATAAACCCAAAAAAGGAACTACAATGGAGACTTTGCGTCTCGTCCAGGCGTCGACGGCGGGAACGCTGCTTACTGTAGCACCGCTCATCGCCGACCTTCTCATGCTGCAGGCTCGGGGAGAGAAAACTTGATACAGGCTGCAATGTGGCTTTAGAAGGGCTCTTCATAAGGGGTGCTTATCTCTGGGTACCTAAGTTTTCTTCTATCGGGAATGGTTTTTCTCTTCTACTACCCGACTGCGCGAAGTAATGTGTTTCGCCTCTGCAGCTCCAAAAGCATCCTGGCACTAGACTGGCAGGGTTCACATTTCCATAGGATAAGAGGAGGAATACCAATCACAGGGTTTCTTAGGGTTCAGATTGTCGCCTAGAGAACCCAATACCCCTTAATTAAGGAATAGACCTTAAATCATAATACTAAGGCCCCTTGAATTTAAGGTGCATCCCTCAATCAAAGGGGTATTTTTCGCTTTCTGGGGCGAAGTAGAAGGGCATAGAGTCTCAGTCCGGGGAACTGAGCGTTTGGAGCTTTGGGCACTATAAACCCTAAACCCTATAAGCCCCATAAGCCCCATAAGCCCTATAGATTATACCCGAAAAAAAACCTATAAACCCTCTAAACTCGATAAGCACTATAGAATGTGAAGGTCTTCGCCTTGAGCCGGAAGTACTTCGCTCGCAAGTACGAGGCCGGCGGATGGCGGCAGAAACGTCGTGGCATGGAGGGAGGGGTCGGTCCCAGAAGCGTCCCAAAGTCTATTTCTGTGAGCCCTAAGCCCCCTAAACCCCCTAAACCCTAAAACCGTATACCCGAAAACCCTAAAGCCCTAAACCAAAAAACCCGAAACCCTAAAGCCCTAAAACCCTAAACCCTAGTGGTGGTGGCATGATTCGCCCAAAGCCTTTATCGAACCGACAACCCTGGGTCCCATGCCGTTTAGGGTTTAGGGTAAACCCTAAATGCGAGGTCTCACCAGACTTCAGCGAGTACATGGACCAACTCATGGCCAAGAAGGCACCTTAGTTCCTGGTTTAGGGTTT
>CAJNJA010006666.1:160-16730 GCA_905231915.1 Symbiodinium necroappetens
TAAACCCTAAACCCTACTACTACTACTACTACTACTACTACTACTACTACTTCGACGACGACGACAAAACCCGAAAGCAACGAGGAAGCAGTGGCAGTAGCCGTGGTGGTGGTGGTCGTCGTGGTGGCACTGTTGTTGTTTCTTTTGATGTGCAGCTGTGGCTGTTGCAGTTGCTGCATTGCCTCTTCTGTTGTTGTCGTGTTTTCTGGGAGTTGTTGTTGTCGTTGCCACTGCCGTTGTTGGCATTCGTCGTTGTCCAAGTCGTAGTTGTGCTTGTTTTGTTGCTTCTGTGGCCGCTGTTGTTGGTGATGTTGCTAGCTGGCTCTAGGGTAAAGCCACTAGCGGGATGATTGAACAGCAACGCGCTTGCGCACACTTGTCAGATCTTATCAGCCTAGGTCACCGAAACGGCAAATCCCAAAATTGTGGGGTCACGGAAGGGGGGTGCCGAATCAGGCACACAGACATGCTAATATAGGGGATTTAATAGTTACCCATACTATTTTGGGGTTCTTCAATTATAACAATGGTCTAATATACCCCAAAGTACCATTCTAATTATTCAGGTCCCTATATTACATGTTTAGTTGCGCTGTTTGTTTTTTTCGGGCTGGTCTGTCTATGGTTGAGGATCCGGGTTGGCGGCGTGAATTCCAATAGTCTTAGGCTCCAAGAACTGACCCGAAGAGCCAACTACGGACCCCTCAGACCCTTTTAGTCCGAAGCCTCCAAGCCCTTCCCTGACAAAAACCTGCACCAAAATCCAAAGGCCAAACCCCAACAACCCTGAAGCCTGAAACCCTAAACCCTAAACCCTGAACTTGAAAACATAACATAACACTGTTCTGCTGCGAGGCCCTAGACCCTAAACCCTAAACCCTAGCAGACGGGTCTTGGTCCCAAATAACCCTTAAACCCTAAACCCTTAAACCCTAAACCCTAAACTCCGTTCTTTGGGGACTCCGTAAAAATGCGAGGCCAGACCGAGTCAGTCACGAACTGCAAAGGCGAGGCTGGGATCTTTCAGTGTCAGAGCCCCTCGGTGCGCTTGGCAGGATTTAGGGTTTAGGGTTTATAGGGCCAGGATTTAGGGTTTCGGGTTTAGGGTTTAGGGTTTAGGGCCTGGATTTAGGGTTTCGGGTTTAGGGTTTATAAGGTCTGGGGTTTAGGGTTTAAGGGTTTATACGGTTGGGGGTGTGTTTTGGAGTTTCGGGTTTTGGGCTGTTTCTGATTGAAGGGTGTTGGCTGCTTTTCGGCCTGGTCAAGAATGTGCACGAACGTACAGTTTGGAGCTTTTGGGATTTAGGGGTTCTGCGATTTGGGTCTAGTGGCTAGTGTTTTGGTGTTTGGGGTGTTGTTTCTTTTCGATTTCGGGGTTTAGAGGTGTAGAGTTCCGGAATTCGGGGTTTCGGTTAGTGAGTAGTCTTGCTTTCTTGTGTCGGTTTCAATTTATGCGACAAAGCTCAGCTGAACGCACTGAGCTTTGCCAAACTGGACGGTTTTGCAAGGCTTTTCATGCGCACGAGAAGTTGAGGTAGAGTCAGTAGCTTAGCCGCTGACTTGATGATCTACTAGTCTGCACCAACATTTAATTTGTTTTGCTGTAAAGAGCCTTTGTCAAGGTACGCAAAGTCGTCGTCGGAGCCAAGTTTTCTGCTTTCACAATTCGAGACAATGTGGCGTAGCTGTAAACAGGTGTGAGAGGGTCATGATGATAGCACGGACTAACGGCTTCTCGCCCCTTGCACGCTGCCGCAGCAGACACCCTTGACCGTAATTGAAAGTTGTCCCTCAACATCCAAGGCACATTACAAACATCTGCATTTTGACTTGGGTAGAGCAGTGGGCTACAAGTCCCGTGCCCCGTATAACTACTGTATGCCTCATCCGGAACCGAGGTACAAGAAACTGACCTATATGGTGCAAGAGGCACTTATCTCCGGATGATGTGCGGGGCGCTCTTGCGTTGCGTATGAATCCTTCAGTGGCTACGACTCGTGCTACTAGACTCACCTGTTGCGGAAAACAGGAACACTCCTAAACCCTAAGGCCCTAAGCCCTTTACTTCAGCTTTAGGCCCCAGTTCCAAAATGAAATGGCGCTTAAAAACCTATGGGAACTATCCGTCACCGTGATCACGCAGCCTCAAAGCAGGGCACAACAGCTGGGCATGTAGTGACCTGAGCAAAGGTCTGTTCAGAACCCTTAAGGACGAAATGAACCCTAAAAGGGTTTAAGGTTCATATACCATATAGGGATTCATAGTATAAGGCTATAGGGCCCCTACTTTTTAAGGGTCATTTCGTCCTTATGGACTGTAGTTCTTTTCTACTAATGGACTTGGCGCCCGTCCTGAAGCAGAGGGAAGCAGGAACTCCCACAATCCCGAAACCCTAAAGCCCTTAGAGGCAAGCCATCGGGCCGTTTAGGCTTCTCACCTCAGAAGCCTCTAAATTTCAAAGGTGCCCGAAAGATGGGGGCCACAAGCAAAAGCTACAAATGTGCATGCCACGCCGCGAACGCCAAAACTCCTTAACAAAGGTGATGCATGGGCATGATATTCAAATACTATAAATGGGATTTTGGGAGGCTTCGTATCCTATAATCAAAAATGAGGTTCGAAACCTAGCAGCCTTACATCCCCTGCGGTGTGCCAGGCAGCTCGATCTTTGAAAGAGTTGCTTGAGGCCCGCACTCGAGAGGAGCGTCTCGTCGTTCCAGTTCCCAACTTGACGGGCCGTGAATTCTGTTGTTCTTTGTAGCCTTGTGTCATTTTTTCATAGAATAAGAACACTCCCTATCTTTCCGAGGACCTTATAGTTAGGGCTCTATAGACCTCTTAAAGACCTAATAATCAGGTCCCGGAAGCCTGGGGATTACCATAAACCCTGCACCGTAAGTTTTGGTTCCAAGGGCCAGGCTTTGGGATGCAGCGTTTTGGGTTTATGGGCTTGGAGGCTCCACGCTGTCTTGCGTGCTTCCATGGCACTTCTGGCGGCCTTCAATGTGTCGTTTTGGAGCTGCAACTTGAGTTCCTGTCCATCTTGATCTTGAATTTGACCTCCGTAGAGGAAACGCTCTTTTGTTTGGCTTGTAGCAATGTTGTATCCGTTTTCAGGCTGGGGGTTTTTGGAAGGCCCAAACCAAGGCCACGGCTACGGCTCATGACAGCTCAAGCCTTGATGCTTCAGCGAGTTTGCCAGCCACATTGTATGCGAACTACATTCACTGCCGCCATTTTTGTCCTGCCGATTCTTTATAAAATAGTGGCGCTCCGCAGGTCCTCCGGGGCTCGTGTAGACACCAAGCGCTCACAGGAACAGGGATGAGGGCTCCGCTGGGCGGATGCCGTGGGAGGGCCAGGCAGCGTCGACCCGCGAGCTCGTCCAAAGTTTGGGAAGAGGTGCAAGATCTCGGATGAGTGGTACCAGGAGCAAAGGAGAAGAAACCATGGGGAGCTCAAGAAATTGCGTGAGAAGTGCGCTTTCCCCGGCTCGGCGACATGTTGTGAGGAGGGCCTGACTTGCAGCTACGAGAGCTCAGCTTGTGGGGCTGAGAAGGTGTGCAAGATCAAGACAGGGGGTGATTGCGAAGGGCAGTGGTTCGGGACACCATGCGCGAGATATGGGCGAGATAAGGGTGTCGATTGCCACAAGGTCACGGTTCAGGAAGGGGGCCAGGAAAAGGAGAAGTCTACGTGGAATTCGGCTTTTAGACCCTGAGCCCTGAGCCCTCAGATCCTGCAAGCCCTGGGCCCTAAGCGCATAATCTTAACAAGATTATTCCGAAGGGTTCCTTGTGTCAGGGTTTAGGGTTTAGGGTATGACCATACAGCAATATACTCCAAAATCCCGTCTGCTTGTTCAGCCTCCCGAGTTTAATTTGAAGATCCTCGATCGCAGGGATCGCGCGCCTCTCCGGAGCGTTCTCCGGAGCCACAAGAGCAGCCCCAGAAGGCCTCTTGCTTGAGCATAAGGAGAATCTGGATGTTAGTTTGCGGGCCACAAATTTCAGAGGCTTATGCCACCCTCAACCTTAAACCGAGAACGTCCGGTTTCGGGTTTATGGTTACTGGAGTTTCTGGTATGAGCTCCTGGCTCGGCATTGCAATTCACTGTAGCTTCCGCTGTTTTGTTTGATGATGCGACGTAGGGTCGAGGGTTTAGGGAGGCTTCCCTGATGGGCTTAGGGTTTAGGGTTTTATTTAGGGCTTAGGGTTTGGGGGTGTGCTGATGCACAGGCGTTCTTCGTTTTCCTTCCACCTGAACTCCAGTAAGACTAGGCCCTTGGAGCCTCCGAGCTCGAAGCCATATGGGGGGTTTCCGAAAATTTGGGGTAGCTTATTTTGGGGGTCCTTATAATAAGGATCCTACTGTTTAGGGTACTATATTAGGGTCGGTCCCCTATTTTCGGAAGCTCCCAATACCTCTGAGATTTAACCTACCTATGGGTCCAAGCACTGAAACGGGAGACGCTAGCACCGCCGTTAAACCCTAAACCCTAATCCCGATTTAGCCTATAAACCCAAAATCGCCAAAACCCTAACCCTAAAACCCAAAGCCCTAGCTCCTAAACCCTAAGCCCCGAATGTGTGGAATAGGAGGTCATTTGGGCCCAGGACATTAAAGGTTTCGGGCTTGGGGCCTCTGGGTTTAGGGGGCTGGGGTTTCATGGCTTTAGGGTTTGGGGTGTTAGCGCTTTAGGGTTTGAGGGTTTTGGGTTTGGGGTTTAGGGTTCTGGGTTTTAGGGTTTTAGGGTTTGGGGTTTAGGGTTTTAGGGTTTGGGGTCTAGGGTTTTAGGGTTTGGGGTTTAGGGTTTTGGGTTGTGGGATGTAGGGTTCGGGGTTAGGGTTTAGGGCTAGGGTTTTGCAGCTAAGGGCGTAGGGTCTAGGCGCTGGTACACTGTGGGAGTGTTTGGTCTCTGGCGCCCATGTCCCGCGACGCCCCAGGCAGGGGACTTAAAACGCTAAGCTCGGAAACCTAAACCCTAAACCCTAAACCCTAAATTAAAGCCCAGCCGGACGGGAGCCCCTTACGATATGAACCCGAGACTACGGTTCAGGGGTCTTTTTGGTTCCCTAAACCCCAATCATAAGGTCTAAACCCGAAAAGCCCCAAAACAGAGTCTAATTCGAAACCCTACCTTAACCCCAAAGATCCTACCGTTTTAAGGACTTATATAAGTATATATCGGAACCATAATCAGGAACCCCCCAAAAAAGGTAGGCTCTTTTCGGTCCAGGTACACCTTGAAAGCCCCAAAGGAAGCCTAAACCCTAAACCCCAAACCCCAAACCCTAAACCCCAAACCCTAAACCCTAAACCCTAAAACCCTAAACCCTAAACCCTAAAACCCCCAACCCCAAACCCTAAACCCTAAAACCCTAAACCCTAAACCAGTGTGCACGAGGTCGAGCCGAAGACAGAACCGACTGCCGCGGCTTCTGCTTCACAGCAGCCATCGGGTCACTGGCTCGGGAAAGTTTGGGGTTTATAGGGGTTATAAGGTTTTTGGGGTTTCTAGGGTTAAAAGGGTTTATAGGGTTTCTAGGCTGTATTGTTTAGGGTTTAGGGTGTACGGCAGATGGCTTTTTGTCATAAGGGTTGAAAAAAGGGGTTTTAAGGTTGTCCCAACGCTTTCTATGGGGCCTTACCATGGCTGTGCCCTTAACTCTAAACTCCCTACGCCCTAAACCCCGAATCCGTAATTAATCCTAAACCCTAAACCCTAAATCCTAAACCCTTAATCTAAACCGAGTGTTCATGGGGATTGTGTTTGGTGGTTTCCAGGATCCGGCCCTTCAAAGGCTGCCCTGTTTTTGGGGTTTAGGGTTTTTAGGGCTTATATAGGGTTTATAGGGTTTTCGGGGCTTTGGGGTTTTACGGTTTTAGGGTTTGGGGGTTTGCTAAACCCTAAACCCTTTCTTAGAGTCGCGGCTTTGAAGTTCAGGGCCTGGGCCTTTGTTGACGCTTTCGATGTTTGCGTTTATGGTTTAGGATTTAGGGTTTAGGGTTCAGGGTTTAGGGTTTAGGGTTATGGCTGATGATATAAATCCTGCATTACCCATCATGGTTTAGGGTATGAGGTAATGCAGTATTATATCATCAACAGTATACCCTAAACCCAAAACCCCTAAACCCCTAAACCAGAAACCCTAAACCCTAACCCATAAGGATTTATCTCATCAACCGTAGGGGGTTGAGGCCGCTAGGCGTACGCTTTTCAAGAAGGTGGCTTTCAACGGGCCCGCTGCTGATCAGCCCGGTGAACTTTCTCTTCTTTCAAGACGAAATGACCCTTAAAATTACAAGTAGGGGCCCTTTTCCCTCACTATGACTCGTTATATGGTTTCTGAACCTTTAGCCCGTTTAGGGTTCCTTTCGTCCTTAAGGTTTGCATGGAATTGTGAGCGAGGCACGAAGCTGGGGTTTAGGGTTTAGGGAACCCTAAACCCAACACGAAGATGCCGGAGCAGTGGCGGATTGGAATGGGGCTGCACCTGTCGCTACTTGGGGGCGAGGCACACAGGTTACAAACGTCTCTACATGATTGTACATGTATCCTGCAGCCCATGCTCTTTACCTTGGTCCCTGCGCCCCTAAAGCGCTTGTCAAACCCAAGCCGCTTAAAGTCCAACACCCCACAGTTCATGCTCAGGAACGAACCAATGGATATGGGAATCTAAACCTCAAGCAGGATCTTTATCATAAGCACCCCCCTATGTTTTGGACCCAAGTTTTCAAGAACCTCGAAACCTTAAACCTCAAAACCCAAAGCCCTCAACCCTAAACCCTAAGTAGACCCTAAACCTCAAAGCCCAAAGCCCTAAACCGTTGGTCCTAAGTCGCAGGCAGCAGCAGCACGCCTTCTGCCCCTGCCGCATCGCAGCCCGCGAAGCAGTGCGAGTGCACCTGCTAGCATCAGAGGGCTCATCCTCGGTGAGGACTTGGGGTCTCCATCATAGGGTTTAGGATCATTCTTCTTCCTGAGGGTCTAGGCTTATAACCTTAGGGCTTAGTGTTATAACTACCAGTCTTATTTTGGTTTAAAGGTTTAGGGTTATAGCTGCCAGTCATATTCCTCAGGGTTGCTTGTTACAATTATACCGTAGAGGAGCCCAAAACCCCTTTAAAACTACTAAGGCCCGCCTACATTATGTCACTACGCTTCGGTAGCTTGGGATAGTGGAATCTATAGCTGGGTTCTTGTTAAGGGGTTTTGTCTAAGTTGCCATAATGGGGATCTATAGTAAATAATCTGGTTTCCTCATTCTGGTAACTTAAACTAAATTCCCGAACAAGAACCCAGTTGGGATAGGGGAGTCTATAAGGATATACCCTAAACCCTAAACCCTAAACCCTAAACCCTAACCCTAAACCCTAAACCCGATAGGGGAGTCTATAATCAGTATGTGGTTCTTCAGGCCTCGCGCCCGGGAGTTTCGGGGGTTTCCTGCAGCCTCGAAACACTTGGGGGGTTGAGGGTTTAACTACCAATCTTATTCCTTAGGGCTTAGGGTTATAACTTGGGGGTTTAACTACCAATCTTATTCCTTAGGGCTTAGGGTTATAACTTGGGGGTTTTGGATTTAGGGTTTAGGGCACGTGGGCTGGTCCTTGGTTCTGTATAAAGTCGCAGCAGGTGTTCGCTGGGTTGACGGAAAACCCTCCGTTTGTAAGCAGCCGTACGAACACACGCAAAACATGTAAAAGCTCCGTTTAAGATGACTTAGGCTTCAGTTTCTCCAAACTGCGAAACTACTGCCAAGACAGACAGGCCCCTATAATCCGAAAACAGCTGAAGCCAAACAAAATCGAAAAAAGCAAATCCTATGGGAGATGATCTCTACGGTGAAGGCACGTTGCAGAAGGGCGACTTGCAGCGCGCGAGTTGGGCGCCCTGGTGGAGGATGAGCTCACGAATTCGCGTCGCACCAGTTTGACATCGGCGGTGGAGGGAGCTCTGCATGGTTTCGGAAAAGCTGCCCAAAGAGCAGGCGGCCCGAATTCTTCTCGCAGTTCGGCATACACCTACCTTGAGGTCTGCCGTGCTTAGCATTCTCCGTTGGTCGCTGTCCTCGGAGGACATCGAGACCGCCATGCTGTGTGAGGTCCGAGAAGTCTTTGATTCAAAGACGGTTCCAAGAGCGCTGACACCAGCACAAGGTAGCCGAAGACGGCCGCAAGACGCAGACTTGCATAAGATATAAGCGAATAAAGCCCTTAAAGGACCCCTAGGCGTTACCCTAAACTCTAAGCCCAGAACTCTTATTATGGACCCCTTCACGGAATTCAATCAGAAATTCAATCCCGTCCCCGGGAAAAAGCAAAACTTGCCAAGCTAAGATTCGAAAACCCGCTGACCCCGCTTCTAAGGTATGGGATGTTTAGGGTTTATAAGCTTTAGGGCTTATAAGGTTTAGGGTTTATAGGGTTCAGGGTTTATATAAGGTTTTAGGGTTTATAAATAAGCTTTATAGGGTTTATAAGGTTTCTAGGGTTTATAAGGTTTTAGGGTTTATAAGCTCTATAGTGTTTATATAGGGTTTCAGGTCAAGGGCTGTGGATCTTGGCGGCTCAGGTGTTTTAGGACTTTAGCCAGTGAGGTTTCCCTAACCTTGAACTTTAAAACCCCAGAATCCGAAACCCTGGATTTAGGGTCTGGGGTTTAGGGTTTAGAGTTTGGGGCCTAGGGTGTGGGGTCTAGGGTTTAGGGTGGTTATCAAAGGCTCAGCTTCAGTTGCTGAACCCAGAGAACTTAAGACCCCTTAATTAAGGAATATACCTTAAATCATAATGTTATAAGGCCCCTATAATTTAAGGTATATTCCTTAATTAAGGGGTATTGGGTTCTCTGGGAACGCGAAATCAGGCCACCGCCATGGCTACCAGAGTGTCTCGATGCCTCGGATGTTCGCAAGACGTCGAAGGCGAGCTGCTGGAGTTTAGGCTTTAGAGCTTAGGGTTTGGGGTGTAGGGTTTAGGGTTTTAGGTTTAGGGTTTGGGGTTTAACTGTCAGGACTTCGGATGATTTATTCTGATGGCCTTGGCGTTCGAATTCGGTTTGGCGTCATGGATAGTCGTCTGTGTCTTCCTGCTCGGTATGTCTGTATGTGTGGTATGCAACAGTATATATATACACACACTCATACATGCATGTGTGTATATGTGTATATATATATATATGGAACCATATATGGGTACTTCTCTGCATTAGGGTCCCTGTTTAGGTCCCGAAAAAGTAGGGCGCCCGTATACTTTTAGGGAACACCCATATCCCAAAGCCCTACGTCCTAGACCCCAAACCCGAAAACCCCTACAGTAAACCCTAAGACCCGAAACACCCCTTGCAGCACAATCCTGAATCTACGCCTCCTAAGCCTTGCCTCAGAAATACTGGACGGTTAAGGGTTAAGACGTTAGGGTTAGGGCTTGGGATTTGGGGTTTGGGGTTAGGGTTTACGGTTTAGGGATTGGAAACCGCTTCCGAACATGCAACACCCTAAAGCTGCAAAACCTCTAAAACCCAAACCTTAACTAGAGCCTTGGCTCCCAAAGCATCTAAATCATGGGTTACTGGGTGTGTATAATATATAGTCATCAACTTATTATTTCAGAAACTGGAGCCCTAATTTAAACCAAAACCTGGGCTCCAAAAGACCTTAATCAATCCCTAAACCCCCAAACCCTATGGACCCTAAACCCAGAAAGCCCAAAGCCCTAAACCCTAAACCCTATGAACTCCCAAACCCTATAAACCCTAAAACCTAAACCCTAAACCGCCCAAACCCTAGTAAAACCCTAAACCCCAAACCCTAGAAACCCTAACACCTGAACCCTAAACCCCATAAGCCCTAGACCCTAAACCCCCCAACCCTATAAACCCTCAACCCTAAACCCACAAACCCTAATGAAACCCTAGACCCTAAACCGCTCCCTAGAAGCCCTAAACCCTAAACCCCCAAACCCTAAAAACCCTAAACCCCAAACCCCAGAAACCCTAAACCCGTAAAAGAAGCCCAGGGATTCATCCTTCGTGGCCCAGCTCTGTACGCCTGACAGCGCCGGCGTAGAGACAAAGGCCTTTAATTCGTAGGGGTTTAGGGGTTTATGGTTTAGGGGTTTAGGGGTTTAGGGGTTTAGGGTTTAGGGGTTTAGGGTTTAGGGTTTAGGCTGTAGTGGCTTTAATTTCGGATAGTATAGGGGTTTAGGGTTTAGGTGCTTTAACATTGGACTTCAACTGTTTTTTTTATTTGGGTTTCAAGGGTGTTCTAGGGGGTGACTGGGATGTACAGAGTGGGATAGGAACGGAGGCAAGTTGAAGGTGGGGTGACGGTCGAATCAGCCCCGAAACCCCAAACCCGAAACCCTAAATCCTCATAAACCCCAAACCCGAAACCCCAAACCCTAAACCCTAAACTCTAACCGGAAGGCTCTGAACCCTATGGTCCCCCCCAGTTATATATTATAGGATTTATAGGATTTATAGGGTTCAGGGTTTAGGGTTTAGGGTATAGGGTTCAGGGTGTACCTTCATCTTACATGTTGAGCTTTTCGTTATTAGCCTCAAGATGTGTAGTTAGTTTCAGGTTCTGAAATCCGCAGCCCGCCGGTTCGGGCTGTTTATATAATATAGTGTTTTATCAAGGCTACTCCACAGATTCTACAAACGAGTTTGGGTGCAGGATTTACCCCTAAACCCTAAAATCCTAAACCCTAAGCCCGAATTAAGGCTGAGGGTTTAAGGGTGAGGGTTCAGCTTTCAATGTCCCAAACCCTAAGGGTCCTTGTACCCAAATAGTGTATACTTCGGCCTTACAGTAGTCCCTATATAGCTACTTTGGGCCCAAAGCATATACTACGGTTGATAAATCCTGCATTACCCATAATAAGGAATATGCCATATTTCCCATAGTTTAGGGTCCTTAAGGTCATGCAGGATGTCGATCATCAACAATATTTGGGTACATGGCCCCTTAGGGAAAGTCGGCTCCCGAGCTTTCAAACTTGCGCTGGCTTTACCCGAGCTCGAGGCATATTGAAAAACTGCGTCGTGCCCAGAGTTGGGGTCTCAGGCTTTAGAGGATCTAGGGTTTTCCCAGGGTTTAGGGTTGAGGGTTTAGAGTTTATAGGGTTTAGGGTTGAGGCTTTAGAGTTTATGGGGTTGAGGGCTTAGAGCTTATAGGGTTTAGGAAGGAGTGTTTAGGGTTGAAGGTTTAGGGTTTACAGGGTTTAGGGCTGAGGCTTTAGAGTTTATAGGGTTTCGAGTTTATAAGGTTTTGGGATGAGGCTTTAGAATTTATAGGGTTTAGGTTTGAGGGTTTAGAGTTTTGAGGGTTTAGAGTTTATAGGTTTTAGGGTTGAGGGTTTCGAGTTTATAGGGTTTAGGGTTCAGAGTTGTCAGTTTGCATATGATCTTTCCGGAGCCTTCTCGATCGAAGGACACTTGCCGGGTGAAGGCTGGAGGCTCCACAAACGGCTAGCAACAGGCGATGGTGAGATTCGGGGCCTCGGGCACTTGACCATTGGGCATGGAAGTCGAAATTTACATGCGGGAGTTGAATACAATCTCAGGATCTTGATGTGGCTTCGACAAAGCAGCGCATGTGACATCAAACAGTAGCCGTCGGAAAAAACCCGGACAGAAGCCCATCTAGCCGAAACAAGTGTTCATACTCGACCCTACCTTTAACCCAAATAACCTACCTTTGTAATGACTTATGCAAAGAAATTATAATAAGGAGCCGTAAAAAAGGTTGGTTCTTTGGGGTTAAGGTGAACCTTGAACCCCTAAGCCCCGTATCAGTGCTTTTCTGCGTCCAACTGCAGCCTCCAAGCTTCATGAGAACCCACTTGACGCAACCCGAAACTCGTTCAATAGGGTTTACCTTAAACCCAAAATAACCTACCTTTTCAACGACTTTATATAAAGACTTCCATATTAAGGAACCCTGGCCCTAAAAAGGCAGGTCCTTTAGGGTCCAGGTGGGGTTCAGGGTTATAGGGGCCTCAAAGTTCGAATTCTGGGTTGAGGGTTTAGGGTTTAGGGTTTGTTTTTGAGCCTTGGGCCTTTGCATTGGGCTTCAGACCTGGATGCAGACCTGGGGCCCTACCCATAGGCCCCTAAGTAGTTTCTTTTTGGGATTACCTTGTAGAGTCTAAATATACACTTTTAAAAAGGAACTGCTTAGAGGCCTATGGGTACATAGTAGGATCCTTGTCATAAAGACCTTTAAGCATGGGACCCAAGCTTTCACTCGTGAGTTTATCATTTAGTTTGGGTTTAGGTGTATTTTGGGTTCAAGGCTTCAGGGTTTCAGGTAAGTGCCCCAATGTTGGAATCCAGCATTTTGTTTCTGGCTGCAAGATGTTCTTGATTCTTGGTTTGCTGCAGACACCTCTTGAAAACCCTATCCTGCCTGTTCAGGCCCCGAAATTGGCCCTTGAAATCTCGAAATCCTAGAGCCTAACTCCTGCCCAGAAGCACTGTAAGCATCCTTTTAAAACCTTGTTCTGTTTGTTCAGGCCCCCAAACCCTAATCCTGAACCCAAAATTCTGCTTACGTATCCGGTCCCATAACATGATCCACTCAACATCTGGCTTCGCCATGCAGCTCAGACTGAACCAAAAAAACAGTACCCGCAAGCTAGACAGTGTAGTCATCACCGACGCACAACGTTAACCATGTCAAATGGTAGCAACGGCAACAAAACACCATGACAGTGGTACTGGTGGTGATAGAAGTAGGAATCGTGATGTAGGCGGCAGCAACAGCAGCAACTACCAACAACAGAACCACAAGCAACAGCATCCCGCCTAGTTAGCCAGGATCAGAATTTCAGTCTTGTCTGTTTGCATGCAGCCCGTTTCAGACGGCTTACGGCCACATTCCGTATGAGTTCAGGTAAAACGAACTATATGTACATATAAACACATAAACCGTTTGCCAGATCTCAATCCCCAAAGCACTAGAAACCTGAGGCCTTTTAGTGTTTAGGGTTTAGGGGTTTAGGGTTTAGGGTTTGACGCCCGTTCTCCTGGAATCATCGACAGCAGCACGGCCGACACGCTTGGCTTTGGCCGAGGCAAGGCCGGAAAACTCCGTTTCTGCACCAGTTGACACCCTAGCCTTCAAGCCCTACCTGTAGTCTCTTTAGGGTTTAGGGTTTAGGGTTTAACCAGTTCTATAATAAGGATCCGAAAAGGTAACCCCCAAAAGGAACTACAATGGAGACTATAGGTAAAGCCTGAATCCTAAAATTCCCTACGGTAGAATTGCGGCTAAGGCTTTGTAAAATTATAGGATAACTTATGGATTATCGACCCTAGACCCTGGCTGTTATAAGCTACAGTGGATGTCGGAAGTGCTGAGGCTTTGTAGGAGGGCAAGGTCATCTGATGGCCCCTGTTCGGGTTCATGGGTGTAGGGTTTGGGGTTTAGAGTTCGTTTGGGGCTTGTCAGTCATGTTGCCCCCAGCCCCGGAAGGAGTAGCGCTTTATCAGTCTATGCAGACGCATCCGGATTTTCTGCGCGTGGAAACCCTCCTAACCCCCAAGCGCCACAAGTCGCTTGGGCCTTAAAGGGTTTAGGGTTTAGGGTTAACTATACTTTCCACAAGCCCTGAATTGGTGATCAGAGGCCTACTTCCCGAACAGTCTAAACACTCGGAGGCTGTAGGGTCATAGGCTCCAGAAGGCAGAACCCTAAGCCTTAAACTAAAGCCCTCGAAGGTTACGGCTGCTAGCTGTTAGGGCTTTAAGAGGGATGGCTCAAAGCGTAGGGGCTTTGGAGGCGTTGAATTCTTCAGGTCGAGGGTTGAAGATGGGCTAAAGTTTTGCTGCTCAAAGACGCCAGGTTGACAGGTGAAGGAATTTCCTTCTACCCATAGGCCCCTAAGTAGTTCCTTTTGGGGATTACCTTAAAGGAGTCTAAATACAATCCATAAAAAAGGAACTACTTAGGGGCCTATGGGTAGAGTCAAGGGTGAAGTTGAGCTTCCCAGTCGCCCAAAAGCAATACCCTAAAGCCAAAAAAGAACGCGCCCAAAGAATAGGAGGAGGTCGGAGGAGCTTGAAATTAAGGTCATTACGCGGTAGGGGCCTACATACCAATACTATTCGGGATTCCCTTTTTTATAATTTTCGTATAATATGCTCCAAAAGCTTTTTCTGATCATTGTAAGGCCCCTAATGTAGGAGCCTGGTTAAGAAACCTTGGCCATATAACCCCAAATATACTAGCTTTTCATATTAAGAGCCCTAATAAAGACCCAGGGTTTCTTAATCAAGTCCCTATACCCTAAACCCTAAACCCTGAACCCTACCTGTGGCCGGAACGACTTACCTTTTTCAGGAACTATATATTATAGAAACCATATTAAGGAACCCTAAAAAAAGGTAGGTCTTTTCGGCTACAGCTAAACCCTAAACCCTAAACCCTCTTCTGATCATTATAAGGCCCCTACACCTTACCCCGAATCCTGAGGCCCCCCAGACACTGACTATAGGCCCTTGAATATGCAGAAGGAGCTACCCTAAACCCTAAACCCTTACGGTTCCTAGACGATGCTGGCATGGCGAACCCCGCAACCAAGAGCCTACTCCTATTTTTGGAGGGCGTTTGGGAGTTTCGGGCAGTAGTGCTCAGGCTTTGGGGCTTATATAGGATTTGCAGAGTTGGGGGTGTGTGGCTGCGGGGATCTAGGTTTTCAGGATTTTTGGGGTTTTGATGCCGTAGGTTCGCTCGAAGTGCGAAGAGGCCGGAGCTATGACTCAATCCCGACGTTCGGGTCTGCACATCAAGCTCAAGGCAGCAGGGAGACAGGACTCTTGAGGGCTGAAGGCGTGTATAAGGAAAAGAAATCCTCCGGGAGCAGGTCTTATGGGCCTTCGTGTTTAGGGGTTTAGTATGGTCTCTGCTCCAGTCCTTACGGAATCCGCTCTGGGGAGCTTTTGAAATGCTCTTGACCTGAAGTAAGTAGCGATTTGGATTTTTGAGTGCTCAGGGCTTTGGGCTTTGAAGGTGGCAGTATTCCCACAAGCCTGCAGTTTCAGGATTTGTTAGTTGTTTGTTCGGTGTTTTTTGCTACTGTTGTTTCCGCTTTGTTGTGTGCAACGACTATACTATATACAGACATCTGCAAGCAATTGTTTTGCGATTAGAGATGTTGGGGTAGATTGTCATCTCATTTTAGTCATGTACCTAGACCCTCCATCTACCCTCTACTAGACCCTAAATACCCTTAATTTGGGATCATGTACCCCCCATTTGAGGGTACTTGGAGGGTCCTGGTACCTGCAGGTACAAGTATCCGGGGGTCGATTCTCGACATCACCGACCTCCAGCCCCTCAAGTCTTTAAGGTTTAAGGTTTAAGGTTTAAGAGTTTGGGAGTGTAGGGGTTTAGGGTTTGGGCTCAGAGACCTAGCAAGTACGGCTAGAATACTTTAGCTTGGATTAGAAGCAAGCAAACACACTGTGTTGACAGTTACCTTATTTAGAACCCCAGCTGCTAAGCCCCATGCATGATCCTTCAAAATCTAAGCCTCAAAAAAAAACGAGAAAAAACAACAACCTTGTGAGAAGCTCTAGGGTTAAGGGTTTAATACCCCACGCAACCCCGTGGAGACCTTCAGAAGCCTCGGAAGAAGCTTTTCGAAAAGGCGCCTACACCTCGGGAACAGATGGTGGTAGCGGGCTCTGTGAAGGACGGAGTTTTGGGGTTTAGCCTCTCTCAGACTTTACAACCGAACATCTAAACCCGTAAAGTACCCTTTAATACTTCAGAACCCTAGTCTATTTCATTACTGCCCCTACTTGTATCATGTAGCTACCCTCTGTGGTGCTTCTGAGGGCTTGAGAGTTTGGGGTTGATGTTAAGCATTTGGGGTTTGTAGTTCCTCCTGCTTTGTAAAGTACAGGGTCACCTACAGCTCCTTGGAGAGTTCCGAATGGCTGCTATGATGGGTCTTATAAGAGGTTCCACTTCCAGGTCCTATCCATCAAAGTTCAGACTGTGATTGCCTTGATTCCTTGTTAAAGCGATCCCAAGCACAGGGTGTGTGAGCCCACAAAAGGTGATGAAGGACAGCTGCACTAGTAATCACACACAATGTACCCCCAGAACCATGTTGGAAGTGATAAGTTCCCTACCTTGTGATGACCTGAACTTTACAGGGCCCCAGCGAAACTGGCCCACAAACAAAACCAACAAACTCAGTCAGTGGCACAAACAACAGTGAGACACGAGCAACAACCATATTCGTAAACAGACCGTGGGTGTATGTGTACATAGGCAGATAGGTCGGTAGATAGATAGATAGATCAATGGCTGGCTGGCTGTCTGGGTGTTTGGGTAGTTAGGTAGGTAGGTAGGTGCATGGGTAAATGGTGGATAGGAAGGCAGATAGACACATGCATTTTAGCAAAGCTACATGAGCACTCGTAGATATCATATGTGTGTGTATATATATGTAGAGGTACGTACATAAATGTGCACAGACACACAGACACAGACACACACACACACCCCACACCCACCCACCCACACACACACACACTTATATAAGTG
>CAJNJA010006667.1:0-16730 GCA_905231915.1 Symbiodinium necroappetens
CCCCCGCCATCACGAAAGTACTGTAAATACCGAGTAAAACGGCTGAAGAAGCAAGGTTAACACCAGGCGCCTGGAGGCGCGCTTAGGTACTACTACTACTACTACTACTACTACTACTACTAAGTACTACTACTGCTGCGTGAGGAATTGTAGTCGATATGTTCGATGCTGCTCACCTCACCGAGCAATTGCCTTGTAGGACTACTTGACTTCATAATGCAGGCAAGTGCTGAACTCCTTTTCGCACGACGGTTTCGGGTCGGCACTCTCTATGCAGCGGGGAACACACGCTATGGCTGGATCAATGTAAGGAGAGAATAGGTGCTTGAGCTACGTTAGTCTCAAGTATCTTGAGCCTTAAGCCATGTTACGGAGCAAGTAAGTGATCCCGTTCACGGTCAAACTAAGTTGTGCCGTGACGGTCACAACAGCTGTTCAAGAACTGACCCCACATAACTCACATAGCGACACCACGAGTTGCACGAGGCATCGAGGTCTGTTCGCACCCCAAGAGTTAGACCTTCGATTTACCTGGAAATTTAGGATTGGCTCCGAGGCAACTTTGATGTTGTTTCAGCGTGTGTTAAAGTTCCCCAATTGATGACTGCGCGAGACATGGCTACGTCAACGGCGATCCCCTGATCTTGAAAAGTGAAAATCATGCCACTGAAGAAATCAGCACACTGAAAAGTGCACAGCCAATGCCTGAAAGTCGTGAAATAGACGAGGATGGCAGGGATCACCGAGTGGATCAGTCTCTCCACGTTCTTGGTGATAATGCCCTTGTTTGCGATCATGTAGTAGCCACTGTGATAGTTTGGCGACTGTCCTCTGCGTTGATCTCGTCCTGAAACATCTCGTGGTTCTAAAGGTGGCCGTTTTGGTTCCGGAGGTGGACGCTTTGGTTCCGGAGATGGGCGCTTCGCTTCAGCTGCCTTTGCTTTAGCCGTGGTCTTGGCTCATGCCTTTGCGACGTTCCGTCGCTCCTCTTCTGGCAAAGGTATATCTCGGATGCTCACCTGACCAGGGGCCAAATAGTTTTCCGCTCTGATGTGGTCCAATGCTTGTCCGTGAGTTGGACCGTTGGCATCACGGTTCCTTGCTAGTTTGGTGACAAACCTCTCTTGCATTTGAATGTCGAAGTTACCATCATCTCCAGCATTGAGATTGGAACCAGACTCACGCCGAGCAACATCACCCATTGTCTTGCCGATGATCTTGCCAAGCAAGTTGTAGCAGCTGGCAGGCATCTGTGGTGTATGTTCATCTCTTGCTTCCCGCATATGATTCGTAGGATTGAAATGAGATCTGCTGTAGCCCATTGCACTGCTGCACACATGAGCTTTGATAACAACTGGTTCGTTCTGAACGTGTTGAGCATGTAGATGCCGTCAGGGTCTGCAGGATCAGGCAAACCTCTGGGGCAGTCCAAGATTTCTTCATCTGTCACATCCCTAGAGACCGTTGTTTCCGGATCGACTTCAGATAGAACATTGCCGCACTAGATCGACTTCAGATAGAACATTGCCGCACTGGCCTGTCACATCGTATCTCATCCCTTGTTGGAATTGCTCTTGCATCTGTGGATACGAAAACCCGAGCCATCGCATATTGCCTTTCCAGTTCTTGTACATGTAGTAGATAACGATGTAGGCCATGTAGGATCCCGCAGGCAATATGAATGCGTCTCCATTGTTCGGGTGGTAGGGCACCTGCTTTGAAAGTTTCGCCTGGGCGATTTCCGGGTCGATGATGCGAGTGTTGACGCTCACGAGAACTGGGCGTCGTTCATCAAGTTCGGTCTGGTCGGCATGCTCATCAGGATCCCCGAGTTCCTGTTCGGGTTCTTCTTCTTGTTGTCAATCTCCATTTCAGGTTCTGCCACAGTTTGAGCATCTTCTTCTGGAGTTTTTTTTCATAATTCTATGATTGGATCAGCAGAAGTTGCAGCAGTTGCCATTTCCATAGCTTGAGCAATGGCATCTCCTCCCTTTGTGGAGCTGACCTCTGGAACTTTCCGCATGAAATGAATGCCGCATAGCATCTTGCACACCTTGACAAATTAAATACGATGGTACTTGTGAAAGGCACCAAGAGCAAATCCGATAGCGCAATGCGGTATCCCGATGACTTCGTGGTTGCTCTTCTGGGATAGCGCATGTGATGACAAACTCTGTGGCTTCCTTGAAGACAGCCTCGTAGCGTTCCCAATCTTCTTCTTCTTGTTCCACACCCTCAGCCAATCGCCGAACATGCCTTTCTTTGGTCGCATCATGTGGTCCGTTTGGAAGTTCGCACAAAAGCGTCATGAGTCTTTCTGGTGCACGAGAGCTCTGGTAGTTGGAGGCAATCGGAGATTCACTGAATGTCATGCATACCTCGCAATCAAGTTCGTGGTCAAGGATGTTCTCGACGTTTTCAAACTTGTATCGATGATTCGCATCTGGAATTCTTAGGCACACCTCCTTAACCAACTTGAACGGAACTGCACGGCTCACGATGACTATGCCACTTTCGGTCGCTTTGCCGCCTTGACGGACAAGATCGCGGATAGGGACATATAGGACCACCATAGGTGTGTGCCTATTCCCCGGCGCACGGCATTTTGTGACTTGATTGCGAGCATTACAAGGAGTGAATACACCCCAATGACTGTGCAATCTTCCCGAGGCACTGTCTTCGATGTCCGTACCAGGCAAAAACTTCCATGCTCCATGATGGACCTGAGGTTGTACAGTAGTAGTCGGTACTGTGGAATGCGTCTTTGATGGAATCAATCAAGGGCACCACTGCCCGATCCGTTTGCAATGGGCCGCCGCTCCAGCTGGGATCAGGTGCCACATGACTAACCAGCATACTGAAATACTGAGTGGAAGGCGCTGCATGGCAATCTGAGATTTGTACCCTGCTACGAGGGTTCGGATGTCACACAGTCATACCATATCGCTGATGTAATCACTCCCAGATCAACAAAGATAGACATTGGTACCAGTGTCAGGTCCTCAGCCTCTGTGCTGTCCTGCGTGCCTACCATGACTCTCACGAGGGAAGAGATGGACCTCGACGATCAGGAGAGAACCTCTTCTTCGGCCAGCTGGGACCAGTGAAACGAGAAACGTCGATGACGGGCGCAGGCACGTCCTCTCAGCACCTAGGACCTATGAACGGCGAAGAGACAGAGACTCGAGGTCCAGGATAGTGCCAGGGAAGGGAGGCAAGGGGAAAGGCAAGAACAAGGGCAAGGGCAACAGCTCGCTGGACCACAGTGGCCCAGGGAGTGCACCCTGCAGCCAACATGTGGGCATACAGTGTTAGTTTCAACGATGGAGCGGAGGGACCGTGGAAGCTCTCGGAGTTTCCGCAGCAAAACCTGGAGGTGGCTTGTTGGTGCAGATTGTGCAGGTGCGGACAAGCGTTACGGTCGAGACACTTCTGGGATTCAAAAGCACCAGACCCCTCTCCACCGAGGTAACCACGGAATGGGTTCAATTCCAGCTGATCGTCTCCCTCCGCCCGGACGGAGCACCGATCTGGATCGGCCAGTCGGCATGTCTGGAGCTACACATGAGCGTGATCCCCAGCCTGAAAGCGCTGCTTGACCTCTCTTTGTCCAGCACTAACAACCTGTGTTATTTGAACTTCACTGCATTTCCTGCCACATGGACCATGCTTCAGGTCCAGCTGCATGGGCCGGCAAATCCGACCTCGGCCCTGGCCCTCAGACTTTTGTGTCAGAGACTCACCATCCTGTCAAACTCCTGACCCATCTACCTTGGCTGATGCTGCTACGAGGATGGCAGCATGTGCATAAGCAACACGCTGCATCCGAGCTGGTCACTCATCTCATGCCGAGGCTTGCCATTACAGGCACTAGAGGGACGATAGGAGGCCAGGTCACAGACTGTGCAAGGGATCTGCAACTGGCATGCAGGATCTCTCCACACGCCGGGTCCCATGCACCCCCACCCAGGGGCACTATCCACCTGCAGAAGGTGATAGACCAGTGACACCCAGGCCGAAATCCAGGCCGTGTCACAAATTCCGGTTCTCCTGTGTACACAACTTCAAAGGTTTGTGGAGAGCCCCCTACTGGACTGCCATGGTGCACTGCACACACACCTGCATTCCTTGACGACTCAACTGTGCAAAGCAGATACATACCTTATCAGGTAACGGCGATCCAACTACATTTCGGCAAGAGACCCGATGCGCGGCACTATCGGGCAATCTTGAGAGGACAAAAAGCCTTCGGCTGCAACCAGCAGTGGATCACGGATGACAATCAAGTGCCCACGTCTGCTACCAATGACCATCGTGCTGCAGCATGCTTGATATGGCTACGCCAGGTAGCCACAGAACGACGAAGCTTTCTGATGCTTAGAGTCTTTCGATGGAGCTGGCAATTGCCCTCCAGGTCCCCGGAGAGGGTCCGAGTGCCGCTAATAATGCGATACTTGTCTGCTCGCTAGGCGATTCGACATTTCGCTGCGTGGGGAATGGAATACCACCACCACCAGCAACGACTATTTTTGCCACCACGACGACCCTCACAACTGCACTAGCGATTTCTCAAAGCCCGCGAGCCCCTCCATGCAAGACCAAGCGAAACGAACGTGCCCTAAACAAAACGACTCTCGAAGCCACAAAGCCTCAAGAGCTTGCGCTCAATGCCTCAAAACTCAGCCCAACCGCAAATGCTAAAGCCAAAAGCCCGAAAAGCCCTACCTAACCCGTCAACAAGCCTGAAATTCCCAAGCAGCGCTCCTGCTCTCTCTTTTCCCTCTGACTCCTGTGACTCCTGGTCGGGTGCGTGCACAAATGCTTCCGCTTGCAAGTGGCTGTTGCAGCTTGGGACTTGGGTGTTATTTTTGGCTTATGGTACGCAGTACATGGCTCGGAGGCCAGCTGATGAAATTCACCATGGCACCGCAAGCTTTTGCGGCAGGCTGGCAGGCTGGAACGCTGAACCAATACGTCCGAAAGCCTTTGCCCGACCGCGGACGCACTGATTTTAGTTTGACCAAGCCTGTGGCGAAGTCTGCAGCCCCGACATTCAAGTGCGCATCCGGCCTCACCCTGTGCCACTTCGGCGTTCGCCTTGCAATGGCACGGTGTTGAAAGCTTCTGGATTGCGGATAGCCGGGGCTGGGGTCGAAAGCATACCTTTGCCCATCCACCTGAAACAGCCCTAGGCTTGCGGTCGGCAACCTTGGCTGGCCACTTTGGGACCTTCCTGTATGTTGTTTGCATCTCCCCTAGGCAGTTGTTACATAACAACCCTTTTATAGACCCGACCCTCAGATCCCCCGCATTGCTTTTTCCAAGAAAGGAGTATAAAAGCATTGTGTTTAAAATTGTCGCCAAAACTTCGAAGGCATCCTGAAAACGATGATTTCCTGGGGGGGGTGTGAATTTTCCTTCATACAACTTTGTTGCGATATCTGTAGTTTGGAACCCTCAAGCCCCACCACAAGCTTCGGCCCGGTCCAGGAAGTTGCAAAAATGGCGGGCTTACGAGGTCGAATTCATGATGACAGTGCCTCCGAAACGGCCATTCTTAAACCTGCAAACCCTGAAGCCTGATTCCCTCAACCTCCCGAAACCCGAACTTCAACCCGAAGACCAGAACTGTCGGACCCTCAAAACTCAAACCATAACGGAGCATTACTATCATAACCTGCATTCTGACCGGGTCCCCGCTTCAGGACTCAACCTGTGACGACTGAATTCCGACTATCCCTCATGCTCCCAATCTGCGACCCCTTGAACTTTGAACGTTGAATCCTGCACCCAACCTCGGAGAAAAAACGCACCTGCACCCATGTGCATCACAAGCTCCATTCGGAATCAACTTGTGTTACATGCTGCGCGGGTGGTATTGCCTTTAACCAGCGGAAATTCCAAGAACCAATCGGGCAGGGCAAAACTCCAATCCATTCTGATGAAATCAACTCGATTAATCTCACTGATCCCCCAACTAAAACACCATTAGCTGCAGCTCGGAGCTCTGCATAGGCCGCCAACTCATCTGAGACCTGCTCCCTGAGGCGATCCTCCAACAGCTTCGGGGTGTCAGTGGGTTTTTGGGGCTTCGGGCTTGGGATTTGCGGGATAGTTTAGTCCTGGGCGCGGGGCTTCCTAAAACTCGAAGCATCTCGAAGCCCAAAATCTAGGGTCACTATGTCAGGAACTATTGACCCCACTTACCAGTTCTGCGGAAAGTCGGTTTGCACTGTTTAAGGGGCTGGTTGGCTATGCTTCGGGATTCCGGCTCCAGGGTTTAAAGGTTAATGGTTTTGCATTTGGGGGAACTCGGAGCCTTCAACCCTGATCAATGGAACTGTGAAACCGTATTATCACATGAAGGTTCTCAAATTTCGGGAGGACTCCGTCTTTTGGGTCTGCCAGAACTTGTACTTGGAAATGGAATAGCATGTGAAAGGTAATATGTGCGCGTGCGTCGCGAGATTTGCTCATCATTCTGAATGGGTTGGGCATCGCAAAAATTATCCAGAGTCGCCGGCTACGCGACGAGATATTGACAGGTGCCACATGGGTCTCTCCACGTACATGAGTGGCGTTCGGGCTGTGCATGAGCGAGTGGGAGGCAGGACGACCCTCGAGCGCGTGGGTGCGTGTGCAGGCACACAGGGCACACGTACATGCATAACTACACACATATACATACATGCGTGAATGCATGCATACATACCTACATACCTACATACCTACATACCTACATGCATACATGCATTCATGCATACATGCATACATGCATACATACCTACCTACGTACGTACGTACGTACGTACGCACGTACGTAAGTACGTACATACATACATACATACATACATACATACATACAGTACAGTACATACATACATACATACATACATACATACATACATACATACACACACATGCACTTCCGCATACACAAGTGCATGCAGGCACTGATGGACACAGGCATGCGAGCTGCATACATGCATACATCAACACAAAACTCGAGTACATGCGCATTGTATGTATGACCTCGAAATGCGCACATACTCATAAATAATTCCGTGCGCTTGCATCTGTACAAACAGTAACAAGTGCATGTCCCAGACACGCACGTGGATGGACTGACTACTTATTTGTTGCGGTGGCGAGCAAAAAAAAAACCTGCCTGCTCCTCCAAAGGAAGCTGCTGCATCCTTGGAGTGCAGGGCTGCGCGAAACTTTGAAATCTTAGCCAATTCCAGAGCATACCTCCAGCACGGAGGCAAGATGACTGGTCATTTACAATGCTGCACCCTGAAGTCAAGAGGCCGGCAGCAGCTCGGATGGTAGCGGTTCTCGCTCTAGGCTCGCCGGGAGAGGCTTGCGAGGCTTGTGGTTTGGGCGCACTTCAGGCTTCCACAGTCCAGCATGTAAAGATTGTCATGGTCCCGTGCGAAGCTCCCAGTGCAAGGTGCGACAAGGACTCTGGTGTAGTTCATAAAACTACCAGCAGAGAATGTGTCACACAATTTAGTTTTCAAAACAGACTGCACCCCATGCCACACCCCATGCCAAAGTTGTATACTTTCCCACAACAGAAACGAGGGTCCAACATCCCAGACTTGCCAATGAATAACACACGGCATCAATGCAACCACGTCATGCTCGCGAAAGGCCATCGTACTGAAGGATAAACCATGGCCATCGTAACAGCATAGCCGGCGTAGCAGAGAGACATCGATACGGGAAGACCCAAACAAAAGAAACCCCCCGAACCCTTGACAACCGTGAACCCACCGATAAGAGGCACGAGGCCCCTGCAGCTCTCCGACCACGCGCTTGAGAACTTCCAACCAACTCCGCAGATCCTCCATAAAAGAAGCAGATTGCCCATTTTGGGTGTCTAGAGTTTGGGGCTTTGGGGATTCAGGGTCCGAGGGGTTCAGGTGTAAGACTTGGATTCTGGGTTGAGGTCGTGGGCTCCGGTAGGTCACAGTGAGGCTGCACGTGGTCTCAGGGTTTTGCACAGGCTCGTTGGAATATGAGAGCTTCGGGGACTGTTGGGCTGAAAGCTTGGGTCCAAGCTTTCAGGATGCACGACAGAAAGAAGAACTTCAGGTTCGGGGGTTGCTTAAAAGCAATAGGAACCCCCCCCCCCCTTTCCCTCCCTAGAGCTTTAGGGCTGGAGGCATTCAAAACACTCGGGAACAGCACTGTTGGGATTCGGCCTCGGGATCTCGGTATTTGGGCCTTGGAGAGCATAAACAAAGCGACACCGGAAAGAATGATCTCAAGCAAACCTCGAGAATGTACTCTGCTTATGCTCTATCCAGCTCTCCGTCATAGCCCCATCTTGGGTTTAGAGTGCAGGGCTCAGGATTGGGTCTTACGCTCTAAACTCTAGAATACATAGGGCTTTATGTTGCGTAGAATGTAATGTCCGACAGAACAATAGCACCCCAGTTTTAGGATTCAAGCTTTTGGGTTTAGAATGGTGTAGAAAGTACGGCTTGAGCTGGCTCAAGAACTTGTCAAACGATTCAAAGCCACACTATCCCCCTGGCCGGGACCACACACCCCACAAAGCTCGAAAGCAGCAGCACCACATCCCCAACAGTCGCCTGACCCACCAACGCGCATAAGCTCAAATAGAGGGTATGCTCCCAAGGCATTCAGGGTTTAGGGGGGGTGGGCCATGCGCTTGAGAGAGGGCCTGGCCTAGCACAAGAACAACATGCAGAATAGTCAGAATGCCAAACTGGAGAGCTCCGAATTTGGGACGTGTGGGTGAGTCTGCAAAGCTGCCTCTAGCATAGTCCATGGCGTCTTCAGATCGAGGCAGATGATGGCTGCACAGAGCCTGCAAGGCACGAAGCAACCCCAAACCGAGCCTGTGTGATAAGGAGTCAGGTGGTCTCTTGGTCTGTAATCGCAGATGCTCACAAGTGCTGGAAGCGCTGAGGCCGATGACTTGGGCTTTGCAATTCCAAGGGCTTTGAGGTTTCAGGGTTCGTTTTAGAGTTCTGCATGTACAGGATCTATGGGTTTTGCCACTGCAGATTTGACCACGTTTCGGGCTTCGGCACCAGCATGAAGCTTACAGTTTATAGTTCTGCCGAGTTACACCAGTACAGCTATTCCTACTATTCTTACTAGAGCTGTTATCCTGTCAATGTAGTGACGACTATGTAGTGTCGAGGGTTCCAGTCCTGAGGTTCCGGCGTGCCTTTTAGCAACAGGGCTCCAAAGGAAGAAGTGAAGAGGTGTTGGAGTTGACTGCGACTTTCCAACAGCCCTTGAGCCATGTCAACCATGCTTCTATGCTTCTCAAGTTGTTACACTTCTGCGCGCTATCAAAATACGTCGGGCTGAGTGTGGAGCTTAGTGGCGCTGTGTATCCAGCGTCTAGACATGTCTGAAACACGGTGATCGCTCCAGGGCCCACGCTGCAGTGCCATTGGCTTCAACCGCGACAATAGCAGCCGTTCGTGCACCACGTCCTATGTATCTTACAGTGCTGCAGAGATTTGGGTGACGCGCGGGACAAATCTGCCGGAGGAACCATCTTTGCAAGATATCATATCATACACCGGAGGTTCCAGCCTATATACGGCCCCAACTGGAATTGCAGACAAGGTCGAGAGAATATCCCACCTAATTTGATTGGAGGCTCTGCCGAGCACGCTGCAAGGTACAGGAACCGGCGCAAGGCTTCTGGTGTAGGGGTGTAGGGCATTGAACTGAAATCTCTAAACTCAAGGAATTGGAAGTCCGACATGACACCAGCGCCGGCACCTCCAAGATCAGGACCTTGACAACCACAAGGCTGGGTTTGGGATCGGGAAGAAAGCGTGTTTACGGCGTAGGTTAGGCTTGAGTTGGAGTTCGGATAATTCAGATAGGCGGGAGTAGGTTCGGCCAAGCTTTGGAGTAGGTTGAGTTGAGCTCCACTCACGAAATAGCGCTGAGGCTTCAGGGTGAAACTCTTTGCCCCAAAAGCAAAACGGAACTGTCCAAACGAACGCCCTTGAACAAACTCATAACCATCCTCGAGGAGAATCACCACACCGAACTTCACTGAACCGCAACACCACACCCTGAAAGGGCCCCTGCATCCCAAAACAGAAAATCTGTTAACGGAAGTCCTGCTAAAGCCCATACGGCCCTAAGCGTGACGCTCCAAAACATGACACACCAAATTTGGCACCCCCAATTCCAAGCTTTGCACAAGAGCCTAGTAATAGCACCTGCACGAAAGTAATGAAACAGATAGTTTTCACAGTTGAAACACCCAGACCCAGATGAGAAAGAAAAACAGAAACTACATGCCTAACTCCGGTGCCTGGCTTTGAGTCTTGCTTCCTGCACAAAGGCAAACCCGAGTCCCTCACAGGCCCTGAAACCTCAACCCTACTCCCCAGGTGTCCGGCCGAGCAGGCTGCGGAGCAGTTGAAGTCTTGTCCTGCATGGTACTTTTTGAAGGCTTAAGGCCTCAGGGGATGGAGATGCCGGATGCTCCGTTCCAAGAGGCTGCCCGGCATTCAAAATTCTAGGCCAGATTCTAGGCGGTTCGGGCCGGAGTCTCGCAACCCGGCTACCGGGAGGGAAATACCCGAGCCAAAACCTCTAAATCTCTGAACCCTAAAGTCTGATATGAAAGAGCTTAGGGCTGGTGCCGTGCACTGCACAACTGGCAACTGGTGATTAGGGTAAAAGTCTGTACTATACTAGATAGTAGATCCGAGGCCGACAAGTATCTCAGCACCTCCGCCGACTCCAATTTGTAGCTTTACGGGTGTCTCTCCGGAAGCATGTCTAAACTCCTGTTGCAAGCCCCCGAATGCAATTGCCTGGCACGCCTTTACGTGGACATTCTTAGGTCGCTTCCGAAGTTCCTGCCCAACCCCGTGCTTGTGCCGGGAGATCCCAAGGTCGACCGACGGTTTCGCGTCACAGGCACACTTGAAGTTAGTTCTTGCTGCATGGTGCATCCCACCACGGGGGTCACCTTGACTTCGACGCAACCCCCCGGTGGGAACTGGAAAACATGCTGCATCTGCTCATTGGTGACTGCTCACTTGCAGCCCAGCCACCGCTTACCTGGTGTGGACGAAGTCAAGCAAAGAGATCGGCTTTTGTGCGGAGTTGTTTATCTCACAATCCCCCGCCCACCGCCCCACCCTCTCCAATTGCGCCCACATGGCTGGCAGGATCTCATGTTGTGGGAAAAGCAGACTAAGCCTATCCGAACCCCTCGCACATCGAAGAAGAATAGAAGCGCTTTTCGCCTGCAGAGATCCCCGAGATCCACCCACAGCTCACTGGAATCCACTCCTTGCTTGGCTTCCTCTAATTCCGGATCCCGCGCCTCGGCATCTTGTTTGTGGACAGGGATCAGGGGTTCAAGGATGAGGGCAGCGTATAGATGTAGGGCGAGGAGATTCGGGATTGAGGATCGAGCTTTAGGCTGAAGAGCTTACACACCTGCGCGTGGGTTACACGACACTAGACCTGTCAGTGATTTCCATGCACCTGAAAACGCAGGGCAGCCGTCCGCGAACGCTGCTGCCAGTGATTCAGGCTCCTACAATGGGGATTGGCGCTGATGGCCTGTCGGTCATTTGGGTTTGGAACACAGCATCTGGAGCATCTGAATTGGGGGTTACGGAATTGGGATCTCGGGCGGCAAGTTCCGGGGGGTTTCCCGGAGACCAGAGGGAAGTACCACAAAAGTTCTGGCAAGAGCTCGAAAGCACCGCAAATACCGAGGATTTTGCACCTTCACAACAAGGCCACATTACAAGGAACATGCTGTCTTCGCGTGTACCTGCAGCTTGGAAGTATGCCCGGTCAGAAGTTACGAAGCAAGGTTTTAGCATGGCAAGAACCACGAACACATGCAAAAACTCGAGGTTTTGTCTTGGGCGACTGCGGAGTAATGCTTCAAAACATCAAGAAAACCCTGGGTTGGTGAATCTGCAACAGGAGATCGAATTCGCTGATATTTGCAATATTTCCAACACCTCGACAGAAAAGCCAAATCCCGACAGTCGCAGTTTTTGGCGGTGAAAAGGTTCAGAGTGTTGGGTTTAAGGTGTTGAGGTCTGCAATAAACCACGCAAAAACTCGGGATTTTGTCCTGTGCGAGTGTGGAGTAGTACAGCACGAAAACCCTGTGTTTCATGATGAATCTGCAGTAGTGGAGCGAACTCACCTGTATTCGCAGAACCTCGTACACATCATCATCGCATCATCATCATCATCATCATCATCATCGCATCATCATCATCATCATCATCCATCAAAAACATCATCATCATCATCATCATCAACAACAACAGCGGCAGCAGCAGCATCATCATCAGCATCACCATCATCATCATCATCATCAGCATCATCCTAATCATCATCGTCATCATCATCATCATCACCGTTGTCACCATCATGCCTCATCCTCATGATGTTATCATCGTCATGCTCATCATCACGATGTCATCATCATCATCATCATCAACAGCAGCAGCACCATCACCATCATGCGCCATCATGATGGCAATCTCATCATCATGATGTCATCATCATCATCATGCTGTCATCGTCATGTCGTCAGCATGTTGTCATCGCCATGCGACGTGTCGTCACCATCATGTCGTTAGTCCACCCACCCACCCGCCCGAGCGCCCACCCACAAACCCACCCAACCCACCCCACCCACCCAACCCGCCTCATTTCCCCAAGTTCCAAGTCCGAAGTTCTGAACACAGAGTGGTTCCCGGGAAACCCCCCAGGAACAAGCATCTCGGGAGTAGGGATCGGGCTTAGAGATCGGGCGGAGTTTGGGGCTGAGGGCTCTCGGGCTGAACGCTAAACTTCTCTCCGCCTGGCTCCTCCATACATGTCTTCCCGCAGACTAGTTCTATGACTGATAGTGACAGTGCTTGGGTGAGACGGCACACGCTAAGAGGAGGAGCGGCATTAGGAGGAGCACCATGATCGTGACGGTGCTAAAGGTAATGATAAAGACACTGTCGGCAACGACAAGCACTATAGAAAACGCGATGGGTATGAGGAAAATGGTTACCGATAGGAGAAGCAGACGTTGGAGCGCGGCTAGTGGCAGCAACTGTGACAAACCTCGAAACAATTGGCAGAAGCGGAAAATCAAGAATCGTCGACACACGCCCAGCACACGGACGACGACCAAGTCGACGGCGCCGAACTCTGACTGGTTCGGGCAGTAGAACTTCGTAGATTCGTAGAACGGATAAGACAAACATACTGCATAGAGAAAGAAACTATGGAGTGTAGTACAGAGATTGAAGCAAATTCTGGCGTGTTGAACAAGTGACGAATGAAGGAACTACGAAGGAAGGACGCAGATTAACAAACAAAAAACAAGTTTGACCGACATGAACGAAGGAAGCCCAAGTGGCAAAAAAACATGCCCATCAACATCAGCAGCAACATGGTCATCACTGTCTTAAGCAACCGCCAAAACCACGACAACCTCCACCATCACCATGATGAAAGTCATGCGTCATGGCCATCACCATCGTCGTCGTTACCACACTTACCATCACCCCCGTCATAAGAGGCGGAGCAGGACGAGGAGCAGAGGAGGAGAGGAGGAAGTGGGTACAGGCAGGAACCCTTAATCGAGAATGGATGCGGGAAGGATTTCTGAAGAGAAGTCATCCCATGGCCAAGACACTCACCCCGGGCCGGAAGTCAGTGGAAACGCTCGTAGTTGGGATTAAAGTCACATGGAGAACCTGCAAAGCCTTCTGCCAACTACCGCACGCGTTGGCACCTCTTTTCTTTCTCTCGCTGCCGACGTTGTCCGCGAAAGCTGTCCCGTGAGAACAGGAACGATGTACCAGACCATAAACCTCTAACCATAAATGCTGGCTATATACAGCAATGCACATCTTGGAGATGCAGGTCAAAAGACTGTTAGCTGGGGTGTCGGTTCTGAATCAATTTACATAGTTTTTAAGGTTCAGGGCTCAAGGTCTGCAGCACTCTCGGAGCCAAAAAGCTTCCTCAAAGTCATCAAAGACTCTTTCAATGCTGTGACTCTTGCTATTACCAGCGTTGCCTGTACTATTCATGCTGACACGATTCTGAAGACAATTCCGGGCATTTCTTGCGGTTCCCTGCTAGTGGTGGTGATGCCTGCTTGAAGAGTACGCTATGCTATGGTGACTATGGCGACCAGGACGAGCTGCGGCTGCTGTTTTCGCAGACGACGGAGCCCAGGCGCAGCTGGGGTGCGTTCGGCTGCTCCTCGTCAGCTTAAGGTTTAGAGCTGTTAAGCGACTCCTCTTGTTGCTCTCAGTCGAGCCATGGCCATTCCGGTCCGGGTTGGCCAGAGCCAAGGGTCTGGTCGAGGAATGAGTGTGCTGGCTGTCAGGCCAGGTCCGCGAGAAGAGGATTTGGTACACAGGGTGTGGAGTCTATAGGCATTGTTGTCCCGGAGTGCAAATGCCTTTACCTGAGAGGCGCTAGACCCACACTTGCCGGCGGGACCTTGCCGGCGGGACTCTGCCAAAACAGCCTGATTCTGCAACTTCGTTCACCTTCCACATCCCCCCACAAGTATCAACAATCCTAAATCTCCAGACCCAGGTAGACTAGTAGAAACCGAAAGCCTGCTCCATTGACATCGACGCCGCAGCCGCAGCAAGAACCACCACCACCACCACCACCACCACAAAACGGAAACGGAACTCTCAACTTCCTAGCCCTGGGCTCACTGACGGCTCCCGATAGCAGTCCAAGCTTGATGTCCCGGAACTGGACTCTTTGGAACCCTTGCAACTTCGGGCGGCTTTGCAGCCAAAAACTCTAGTGCTGATATCATTCTTGCGAAGACTCTGCCTAACATCCTAACACGCAACACTGCAAGTCCTATCCAAAAAGGACTGGGAACCTGTGAATTCCAAGCCCGAAGCACCCGAATCCTTGGGGCAAATGCATCTGACTGTAAGTCGCAAAGGGCCTCCGCCGGCGTGCTGTCTGCCTCTGTGTGGCTGCCTTTGCACGGGTTCAGGGCTGGGGAGATCTGAGTCTTGGGCTTGGGGTTCCATCTTTCAGCATAAAGCTTCTTGTTGTTTAGTTTCGTCTGTCAGCGCTTAGGGTAAACAGCTTGTGCAGCTGGAGCAGCTAGAACAAACCCTACATTGTAGGTTCTACCTAGATTTCCTGAGGCCGCAACGCATGACGGCGTGCATGCCGAGCGCATACAATGCGATGGCCGCGAAGTACCCGGTACTAGCAACCTTTTGAGAATGGGATAATTCCGGGGGGGGGGGGGGGGGGGCATTGTGGACTCTTAATGGGACAGGGGCTCGGAGCCTGAGCAAACAGACTTGGGCCAGACTGTGAATGAGTGAAAGGCTATGTGTATCTGAACACAGAGAGAGAGAGGAACAAAATTGCAGCAGGGAGAGAAAGAGCGAGAGAGTCATCTCCGATGCTTACGGCTTGAAAGTTGGAGTTCCGCGGGCTACAATCGCCCAATCTCAAGATCGAAAACCCCAACAGAAAGACCCAAGGCACTATCCTACAACTACGCTGATTTTACTCTACAAACACTTTAAGTTCAGGGCTTCCGGCACCTTTAAGTACAATCCCTTCCGGAAGCTCACGATCTCCAAGCTTTAAACATCAACCCAACCTCCATCCAGTCATTTTGAGGGCGGGCAACTCGGAAGCCCTGCGTTGCGAGGAGCTCCGTGCCAAGTGTAGGGCCCAAGGCCTGCGTTTCGATTTTGAGGCTCAAGGTGTGAAGGCCTTTGCCACCTTTGCGTAAAGATCTGTAATCCGTGCTCTTGATTTGTAAATACCGCTATGTTAAAAAAGTTATGGGAATCCTGTTTTACATTTAACAAAACATTCGTCCCTTAACTTTTGAAATTATTTGGGGACTCGGCGACCTGATGTACAAACCCAAAGCTTGATACTTTAGTGCAATCGGAAACGTAGCAGGGCTTAGAACTTTATTACTCTACTGCAATTAGACGCTTAGTAGAGATTTGAAACTTAATTCACCACTGCAACTAGAAGATTAATAGCGGCTTGGAGCCTACTACTTTACATCAATCAAAAGCTTAATAGGGCTCAGAACTTACGACTTTACATCAAATAGAAGAGTAGTAGAATCTTAAAACTTACTATCTTACCGCAATGAAAAGTTGAATAAGGGCTTAAAGCTTACTACTTTATTGCAAGTAGAAGAAGCTTTGTTGAGGCTTACAACCTACTACTTTACTGCAATTACAGGCCAAGTAGAAGCTTACGACCTACGACTCTACTGCAATTACAAGCCTAGTACTACTTTACCGCAATAAGAAGCTTAGTTGAGGCTTAAAGCTTACATTTTTACTGCAACTACAACCTTCTTAGACGCTTAGGAAATACCATTTATAAATCCCTCCACAAGTATAGGAACTAATTTTCGGGGCCTTGGCTGGGGCCTGAAGTCTTTGGCTTCGGGGTTGGAGTTGCAGTCTTTGAGCCTGGCCAGAAAACTCAGATCGAGGCCTAGTCCCGGAAGCACCCGTTCCTTATCAATCCGCTTCTTCAAGGAAGCCCAAAATCATTGTATCCTGAGCTACCCCTTACGGCTGGTCTCCGGAATCCCCGGAACAGAATTCTCTGGAATTATAATTACAAATCCCTCCACAGTTGTAGGAAAGTGTTTTCGGCGCCCGACTAGTTTTACTACTACTACTAATTACTACTAC
>CAJNJA010006668.1:0-16729 GCA_905231915.1 Symbiodinium necroappetens
ACCCGCCCCTGCGGGGTATGCTCAAGTCTCTTCAAATTGAATTGAGGTTTCTAAAATCCAGAATCGAAGGGACTTGAAGACCTTCAAGCCCCCACATCGAGGCTTCAACAAATTGAAGACGAGCCCTGGAAGATTTCTCCAAGGTGTGCTGGCATTCAGGAAGCCATCTTGGCTTTCTTTCAGTGGCACGCTGCCAGCATTTGAACTGTGTTGCTACGGACGAGATCATGCAAGTGAGCCAGACTCACATGTGGTCAACAAGTTGACAGGCTGGAGCACTGTTGTGCTTCTTTCATGTTCTTTGTTTTATGCAGCCGCTGTGCTGTTGTTTGATCTCCGGAAAGCCATCTATTATTTCTAATGCTTCTAGATTCATGCGCGTCTTGTAGCAAAAGGTTGCAACTTCTAGTTTCTGTGGCATCCATCCAAGTTACCTGTTTCTGCAAGAGATTGAATCAATGAAGCCACGTGGTCTTTCCCATCATGAGCATGGAGGACTGGACTCTATGGCAAACGGACATAGCGAAAACTTCGATGTCTGCTGCAGCAGCTAGTTGTGGGCAGAGCACCGCCGCTTCATTGCACCGGGTCAAAGTTAATTGCTGGCATGCAGCGTTTTGCTGCAGGTGTGAACCATGGTCTGGTCCAGCGTGTATAACAGCAGGAAGACGGAGAACCACCGTCTCTAAGATGAAAAAGACCACTTCTCGGCAAGGTGCAGAGCCCCTGTGGCCAGTCGAGAAACCGGTTGCAGGACACATTGTCAGGAAAAGACAGACTGAAAGTGCTAGACTCAAGTACACAAACAATGGTGCAAGCCCACATGTCTAGCCCCGTGTCAAGATATTGCTTGCTAGGAGTGGAAGAAGCAATGTTCGAATCCGCCCATGGTACAGTAGCAGTGGAGTAGATGTGATTTCACCGATCTTGTGTTGCAAAAACAATGTACCGTGATGTTCACTTTTTCGAGATTGGAAAAAAACATTTGCCGTCTGACAGAGACGAGACCATGACTGAGACAGCAGGTGCTAAGCGTTTTTGCGCGTGTATCGTACTTCCAGTGAAGCTTCACGCAGCAAGAGCCGATCTGGGTTCGCCAACCGTGCACGATTCTGTGGGTTTGTTGGTGTCATGAAACTGGAGGCCCGTACGACAAACAGAAAAAGCTCTTGCCCCAGACGCTTGACCCTTCAAAACATGATGACTGAGACGAGGGGCAGCAGCTGGTAATAGAAGCGACCCAACCGTATGTGTACCGGCCCAAGCCGTTTGAAGCAGGGTTGATTTTCATGGTCCCTGCTTGGATTGCCCCCTCGCTATCTCTGCTTCGGGAAGGACTGCAGAGTAACTGGTGGGGCATTGCTTGCCCAGGTCACTGCCAGGGAACAGGACTGGGCTTTCTGGTGAGTGTTTTCTTTCTGGGTGTCTGCTGCGGGGCCTTATTTATTTTGGCTGTGGGTGCCTATATATATTATATTCACTGGAGGCTCCAGGTCTCTGTGCCTTGCCATCCTCAGGAAGAGCCTGCTCAGAGGGGAGGCGCCAGGTTTCGCTCGGCCCGCCTCCGCGGGTACTTGCATGCCGAGGGTACAAGTTAGGGTAGAGGGTTTCGAGGTAGTGGTTGATACGGGTGGTAGCGCGCAGACGCCTCAGGCCAAAACTTCCCCGCATTCCTCCTCCGACTCCTTTATCCTCGTCCCGGCCTCCACAGGGGCCACTCCCTTGTCGGGCTACCTGCCCTCGCTGCCGCCAGACTCCCCCCGTGTCCAAGGCGCCCCCCGTGGGAGAGAGGCAGCCCCTCTCTCCAGCGCCCCCTACACAGCCGAAGCCAGCTTCTCGTTGCCTCCTCCTTTCCCTTCCTCCTCTCAGGTGCCAGAGTACCCCTTGCAGGGCTCCTTGCGCACTGCTGTTTGCAGCCAGCCCGACGACCCTCCTGCCTACATCTTGGACTCGAGTCGTGCCCTGTCTGCCTGCGCGCCGTGCTTGGAAGGCTGGACTTTGTGCTGGTAAGGTTCTCCGAGGGGAGTGTGATTTCGTGGACGGCACCCCCCCCCCACTACGACTGCGCCTCAGGTCCTTTTGACTTTTGCCGAGTACCGAAGGGTGCCGGGCATCCTGGAGAGGGGAACATCTGTATCCCACGCCTTCTCGACCAAGACTGAGGCCAGGGCCTACTTTGCCGGTGCCGGCGTGGCCTATCCTCACTGATGGAATTTTCTGCCCTGACCCCAGCGACCGGAGGTCAGGTCGAGATCCTGGAGTTCCTGTGGCCGCCTTTGGCCGATGCCGACGGCCAGCGGGCATGCGTCTGCTATGTGCTTATGCTTCGAACAGACGGCCTCCTTTTGTGCGTGCCCGGCTCCTTCTTCAGCCCAGGCGAGCTGGCTCCCGAGGGGGACGATGGGGCGGTTCGCCCGGGCCCTTCAGTTGAACTCACTGCCCCGGCCGTTGCTCTATCCGAGGAGGGGGAGTGGATTCTCGCCCCCTCGGCCGACCCCCTTGCTGTTACTGTTGTGGACTTTCCCGCTTCAGCTGCCTCCCTGCTATCACCAGTCGAGCTCGACTCCTTTCTTGGGACGTTTTTCAGCGAGGCGGATCTTTACCCGCTGGCCGCCGATGTGCTCCGACAGGCCCGTCAGTGGATTTTGGCCGAGGGCGCGGGAGCTTCCACCGACTACCAGACCGGGGCCTCCGATCCCGGACAACCCCAGACAGAGGCCCGTTGACAGTGGCCGAAGAGACCTACCGTTGCTCTCCTTGCTCAGCAGCAGGCTTCGCTAACAGAAGTGGTCGCCCGCCTGAGCGATCAACTGGCCAAGCTTCAGCAGGCCCCTCTTACCGTGCCTGCCCCTCGCGTGGACCCAAAGCCTCAGCCTGCTCTTTCAGGGCCCGACGTGCTCCTTTGTTTTCGCATCTAGGGGCCCATGCTGTACCCTTTGAAGGGGGGCCTGTGCACGAGAGACCGGGGCCTTCAACCGAGGCGGCCCCCAATGTTCGGCTCCCGCCTTTCCTCTGGCTCATGCCCTAGGCCCCCCTCCCCCGGCCCGAGCCCTGGTGTCAGCCCAAGGACCGGCCGATGTGGATCAAGATGCTCGGCTGGCGGCCGCCATTACCGCAGGCGAGCTGCCCGACGTGCAAGTGCAGCCCGACCAAACCTCGGCAATGATGGCTCAGAGCCAGGCCTTGTTGACTTTGGTGGGCCATCTCGCCCAAGGGGCAGACCCGGTGCTAGACTCGCAAGGCACAGCCACCTCATCGTCCCGGGGCTCCCAGACCAGGCAGAGGCTGCAGGCCGAGCTCGCTTCACACTCAGGAGCCTTTGCCGAGAAGGTGAAAGAGAAGGCACTCCTCAGGATGTCCCCCGCGGGGGTGGGCTCCACCGAGCCTTTCTCGCTATGCCGCTACTACGAGCGGTATGGCGGGTTCGACAAGCACAAGGACCTGGCTTCGTGGCAGGTGGCGATCGCCTTCGATCTGCTGGTGGCGGGGAACAGCAACGGAGGATGTCCTGGCCCTCCTGGCGGTCTATCTAGACCAACTGGTGCTAGACCAAGGGGCCTCTACAGTGGCGTGGCTTTTGACCCTGCAGCAAGACCCCCCACAAGTGCTCTACAGTGCTCCCGCGCAGGCTCCGGGGACTGGTGTCCAGCCCTTTTCCCCGCTAGCCGACCAGAAGTGGGTCACCTCGGCCCTAGGGTACCTTCGCGAGATGGACCTGATCTCCAGCCGCCGTGCTGAAGCAAAGCCCAAACCAAAGCGCCCCCCCGGCCTGCCTCCAGCCCCGCCGGCTCCAACCTCTACCTCGGAGGAGGCCGCTCTCACGAAGAAGCAGCTAAGGGCAGCCCAGTGGGCAGCAAAGCGGGCCTCGGCCGGCACTCCTCCAGCGAAGTAGACTCTGAAGGGCTTGATGCATGCGACCTGTCTTTCGACGGCGAATTCACTTTTACATCGTGGGCGGCCTCGCTCACCCGCCTGGTCCTGAAGTCTGGGACCTGTTTTGCTCACTTTCTTTCATCAAGTTTGCACCTCCTTCGGAGCGATGTGCCTTCCGCTCCCACCGCCCTGTACCCTATCCCCTCGCCGAGTGCTCTTCCGGTGGGGAGGAAAGCCCGCAAACGAGGGGGCACGAGACGGTCCAACCTGCACATGTCCCGGGCCTTACATGTGATCATTCTTGCCCTTAACTTTGTGCATGCTGGTTTCAGGCCTGTGCCCCTCGATGTTCTGCGGAGATCACCGAACTCCTTGCGCATTTCGGTGTATAGGAGGGTCAGTGGTTACCTTAGGGCGTGTTGCCGCCGGGGTGTTGCGATACCCTTTTGTGCCGGCAGGCGTGGGACTCACCTTGCTGCTCGTTTTGGTGAGCTCACTGACTTTCTACTTGCTTGTGGTGTGGGACCAGACGCCTACGACGGTGCCACCCAAGAGGTTGTTTCCAGGGGGCCCCTGGTTCCTCATGCTCCCGGCGGGCCCGACTGCTTGCGCCCCTACCGATTGTTTGAGGCCGATGGCATTGTGCTACACGGGGAGGCGAACTGGGACATTAGCCCCTACTTGCCCCCGGGCATGCTTCTCGCCTACCGCGACCCGCTTGTGTTGGAGACTTTCCCAGGCACTGGCGGCCCAGCTCCCTCCTTTCAGCACGAGGACCCGGGCGAGGTACTGAAGTTGATGAACGTCTGGGACTCGAAGGGTCTTTTGACTTTGAGACCAGGCGGCCTCCCTGACATACGGTGCTCCCGCGTCTTTGGCTCCTTCAAGAGCCCTGGGAAATTTCGCCAAATTGGGGACCGACGGGGACCCAACAGCCCAGAGGCCCGCCTAGACGGTGTGTCCCACATGCTGCCACAAGGTTTCCTGCTTACCAGGTTGCACGTGCCTCGCTTTACGCACCAGCTGCTGGGCAGCAGCACGGACAGGAAGGATTTTTACTCTCAGTGCAAAGTCCCCCTGGAGCGGGCTTTTTCCAACGCGGTGAAGCCAGAGTTTTCCCTGGCCGACTTTGCCGGCACAAGAGCCCACCAGGACTACGTGAGTTGGGTTCTCTCCGAAGCCGGGAAGGAGCACTGCCGGCGCTACCTCCCCCCTATGGACCTCTTTGGCACTTCCCTTCGGAGGCCCGCGTTGTTGAGTCCGACGGCGCCCGTGCACGTGCTTCAACTTGTTGTTTCAGGGCGACGCTGCGGGAGTGGAGCTGGCTACTGCAGCTCATGCCGCTTTTCTCGAGGAGGCCCAGGTGCTCCCCTCCTGCGAAGGCGGCCGACTGTTGGCGAAACACCCTGGTCCGGAGTTGTGATAGACGACCTGTTTTGCGTAAGCTGTGAGCCGGCCGACCTTCCCGACCCCCGAGCCTGTGACTCTGCACGTGTTGTTGACCTTGCCAAGGAGGCATATGCGAAGGCAGCCATCAAGGGGAGTGACGATAAGGACGTCTTCGGTGCCAGCGTCTTCTGCATCGCAGGGCCCGAATGCGATTCGAGCCCGGCTGCTGTGAAGGAAGGGCTAGTTACCATAGGCTCCCCCCTCCCTAAGAGGTTGGCCCTTTCCCTAGTGTCTCTCCTGACCGCCACCCGCCGCTGCGTGACTGAGGAGCTCGCCTCTATGATCACAGGGGGGTGGACTTCGGCCCTCATGTTCCGCAGGTGTGCCATGGCTGTCGCAGGCAGCATCTTTGAGCAGAGAGTCGACCGGACCACCGGGGATGAGGGGTCACCTCTTGTGAGCCTGGGCCCTTCCTCTCGACAAGAGCTTGTGCTGCTGGCTGTCTTGGCCCCGCTTTTGGCCTCCTGCGTTTCCGTGCCCTACGACCGAACGCTCTTCGCGTCGGACGCCTCACTGCGGAAGGGAGCCTACACGTACATGCGGCCCGAAACAGAGGTCATCAAGGCTATTTGGCTCTCTTCGGACGCCCGGGCTTTTTACACAAAGCTCGAGGGCCCCTTTCGGGCTACTCTTGCAGCCCTTGGCGAGGAGCCTGTGGACTGTGATGCTCCCGCGCCGCCTTCGTGCCTGGCAGCAGCCTCAGCCAAGACTCTAGAGAACTCTCTGGTTGAGAAGGGTTTTGAGACTAAAAAGGGCCTGCTCAAGGCCGCCCGCCCACTGGGTCAGAGGTTTGACTTCCTGCTCGTTGGTCCGGGCCCTGCGACTCTGGTGACTCAGCTTAGGGAAGCCGGCTTGTGCTGTGGGCCCGCCCTCGATGCTTCGACCTCCAGGCACCTCGGCTTGACTGTCCCGATGCCCTGGAGTGGGCTATGCACCTCCTTGCTCAGAACCGCATTGGGTCGCTGGCCCTCTTCCTGCCGTGTGGAGCCCTCTCTGCCTCGGCTCTTGGACCTCCTGGCCGCCGTTCTCCTGCGTGCCCTGCCCGCGTGCAGCAAGGTTTGCGTGTCGCTGCAGCCTGTTTTGCCTTGTTTTGGTTGGCGTGGAGAGTTCAAGCACCCTGCCTTTTGGTGCTCCCTGGGACTTCCCTTGCCGCTTCTTCGCCCCGCCTCGGCTTCCTCTGCAGCTTGTTTGGTGGTGTTACCCAAGCGTGCCGAGCGGCCTGCCCTTCACAAAACTGCTGCTCGGGGTCTGTGCTTTTGGTTGCCACGGGCCTCAAAACATCAGTATCTGCAACTCTGATATTTCGAATCGGGGACCTCTGGAGGCCTCCGGCCTGTCCCTCGCCTGTGTGCTGCCCCCCAGTGAGCCTCGACCTCCGGGTCACTGCCCGGTTTTCCTTGCAGCCCTCGTCGAGCTCTACACGGCAGCAGCTGCTTCAGCCCCGGAGCCTGTTCGTGCAAAGGTTGGCTTCGAGAGCCTTCTGGTCAATGACCTGCTTTCCTCTGGGACCTGGCAGGTCGGTGCCTCCTGGACTTGGCCGTGCCCTTCGGAGCACATAAATGTTGTAGAGACAAAGGCTTTCCTGGCAGTCCTACCGTGAGGGCGGTGACAAGAGATGCGTCCTCGCTCTCGGAGCGACAACGAAAGGCAGGAGTTCCGCTCGCACCCTCCGCAAGTCCCTGCTGCAGGCCTGTGCTCTCCAGTTGGGGTGTGGACTTTACCCCGCCGTTGTGTTCGGGCCGACCAGGCTAAACACCTCAGACGCCCCTACGCGAGACACTCCCTTGCCGACTCCTTCCTCACTCTCCCTCTGCAGCTGCCTCGGTCACCAAGACCTTCTTCTCGCCTCAGCTTTCCGCCAGCTCCCCCGTGCTACCGCCAACTGGCTCCGCCTAGCCTGCCTCCTTGCAGGGTTTAGGTCCCCTGCCCCCCTAAGTGGTTTCCTGCGTAGTTTGGCTAGCCCCTGGCGTCATACGGGACCCTCGGTCCTTTCCCTGCTGCTAGGCCTGGCTCGGCGCACCTTGCTAAGGACTTCGACGCTACGCTGGGCTACCCTGCTGAAGGCCCTGCTGAGCCTCGTGGGCAGCGCGACCTGGAGCGCCAGACAAGGCGCTCAGCTTCGGCCCTTCCCAGCGGCAGGCCGGTTCTGCCGACAACCCGCTCTAACCGAGCGCGCCTTTTGGGCTTGTTCGACGCCTGGCTCGCTGAGCGCGGCTCGAGCCTAAAGGCCCTGACTTCGAGGAGCCCTCTTGACCCAGCTGCCATCGGGCAGGCTTTGACGAACTACGGCCGGGACCTCTACGACGCAGGCCGGCCCTACGGGGACTACAGCGAGACGGTTAACGCCGTTGGGGCCCTTTGCCCTAGCGTGAGGAGGCAACTTCAAGGCTCCTGGGACCTGGCTTTTTCGTGGATGGCCGCTGAACCTTACACCCACCACGTGCCGATGCCGGCGGCCCTTTTGCTGGCCTTGTTGACTTGCAGCCTTTTTTGGGGATGGCTCCGAGAGGCCCCTTGCCTGGGGGAGTCTGCTCCGAATCGGAGAGACCACTTCGGTGAAGCGTGAGGATTTGGTTTTGCTTGGCGATGTTTTTGGTTTACACAACTACGTGCTTTTGAGCATAAGGGAGCCAAAGACACGACTGCGGGTGGCCCGCCACCAGGCGGCAAAACTGGAACAGAGTGACCTGGTCGCTCTAGTGTGCTTGGCCTTTGGTGACCTACCTGCTGGAGAGGCCCTCTGGCCGAGGACCAACCAGACCCTGCGAGCTAGGCTCGACAAGCTTCTGGCACGCCTGGGGGTCTACACTGCGAGGGGCCAGAGGAGCATAGACCTCGGGTCGTTTAGACCAGGAGGTGCTACGCACCTCTTGCAGGTGACAGAGGACAGTGAGCTGGTGAGAAGGAGAGGAAGGTGGGCCTCTCCAAAGGTCATGGAGATCTACCTGCAAGAGGTGTCCGCCATCCAGTTCCTCCCTCGACAACCACCAGCTGTTCGAGCGGCCATCCTCGACTATGCCAAGGCCTTCCCGCAGGTTTTTGCCAAAGCACAGCAATGGACGAGACAGAAGGTGCCGCCGTGTACTTGGTACACGCTCTTCTCCTCCGGCAGCTAGCGCTACTTACACTGGCTTGGAAGTGGTGGGATAGATGGGACTTTTTACATGGGCCGTGGGCTCTGGTTATCCCGATGACTGAGACGGTATATTCCTCAGGTGGCTGAGCCATTATTTCCCGGGAACCTGCAGCTGAAGCAGCCAGTGGAAGTCGCATTAGGAGGTGCAAAAAGAAGGGTCGGCGAGCTTCTGGTAATAGAAGCGACCCAACCGTATGTGTACCGGCCCAAGCCTTTTGAAGCACCCGCCCACCCACCCAGCTTCTGCTTGGAGGGGACTTTTTACATGGGCCGTGGGCTCTGGTTATCCCGATGACTGAGACGGTATATTCCTCAGGTGGCTGAGCCATTGTTTCCCGGGAACCTGCAGCTGAAGCAGCCAGTGGAAGAAGTCGCATTAGGAGGTGCAAAAAGAAGGGTCGGCGAGCTTCTATACAATGTTTTTTTCACATTCGTGTCGTATTTCCAAAAAGAGGCCAGTATGAGTCGATCTTGGCACAAGAAAGCCTGGCAATTACAAGGCCTATTCGCTATCCCGGCTTGCGTTGGCCTGCGCAGCTTTCTGCGCAGATGCGACACCTCACGCGCTTTGGACCTGGACATTAGTGCACGATAAAGGGCCCGTCCATTGTGCGACGGCACTGAGTGGCGGTCGGTTGGTTGGTCTTGGCTTCCACCTCATGGCTGGGTAGTTTGTGGCCGCCGCCACTTGCTACCTCTCGTCATCGTTGCTTGCCGAGACGTGATGTGCCCCCCTCTATCTCCTGTTTCCTTGGTGGGGGGGGGACGGAGGCCCCCAAGATATCTTCTTTCCTATCCTGGTTTTGAGAAGCGGGGGCCGGAAATAGGAAAAAGATATGATGCGAGCTAGTAACTAGTATAACGACAGAAAGCAGGGAGTGAGGGGGATATCGCCATGCCTGGATAATGTATGATGGGGGGTGGGGTGGTAGTGGGTGCTTCAGCTCCGCATATTTATTTATATTGAATATCGAGCACATTCCCAAATCCTCCTATTAGACAGGGGTGCGATGCAGACACAGGAACAGGAGCCGCTTTGCAGCTTTCCGTGCATGTCGTCAGCCCAGAGCAATTATATTAAATTATATTGAATATTGAGCACCTTCCCAAATCCTCCTATTAGACGGGGGGGTCCCCCCCGCGTCCCTGGCACAAACCTAATAGGCCTATTTTCCCCTCCCCCCCGTCTCCCCCAGATAGCCTGGGGGAATAGGCCAGCTCTGCCTCTCTGCTCGAGCTCCCGTCCCGTCCTCCATCAAATCTCGTTAGCTCTTCCGGACCTTGCCTTCATGAATTAAGTTTTGGGTCTGCAGACATTCAAGACATGTGCTCGGCCAGGAAGTTTAGTGCAGATTTGTGTGTGTGTGTGTGACAGAGTTTCAGTTGTCGGTGGTACCGCTCGTGCACAGTGCTTGCAGGGCTCCAAAGAGCCCCTGCCTTCCTCAATCCCCTTGGATCTGGCTTTCGCAGCCTCTGAATGAAGTCCGAAGATCTGATGCCGGCACAATCCCGCAAGTCTACTTCCTTCCCGCGGGCAGTGATAAACCGCCAGTGAAGTTGCACGGCGGAGGGACCAGAGCCGTAGGCAACGGCTTGGGTGTCATGTCAGAGCCATGCAGTAGTCCCCCACCACTGGGGCTTTGCTATTTCAACTGCTGGCAGCGGCATTCTGCAACAGTAGCACTTCCGTCGACCGTCACACAACTCCTCCAGCGCGTACAGGGTGCCTACGGTATGCGGCAGTGACAAGAAGGTCAAAGCATGGGTAGACTTGCTGTCGGTATGTCCAATCAGCACAAAGCCATCGCTGCAGCGCAGCTGCCACCAGCTCGTGCTGGCTGCTGCTCATGAATCGCAAAGCTTAAGCTGGACCCGAGGAGCATGACTCCTTGTCCCGTCACTGTGCGGGGTCTTGTGAAGATCAGCAGGTCTGCCGAGTCCCTGTGGTCTGGCAGTAATGTCCATCATCGCATGTCAGAGTCATAGTCGGGGCCTCGTTGCTTGGTAGTGTTATTTTGCAATGAGACTCTCAGTAAGCATCACTGCTTTCAACCTTTTCTTGCAGCGTGTCGTCTCGAAGAAGACTCATGCACAGGTTTATAGTCACATGCTGCCACGAATCTCGGCTGAGCCAAAGATTCATTTAAATTTCCGCGGATCCGTCGCATCAGCGTCGTCCTTTGCTGCCGTGAGCCCCGACGGAGCCTCTGAAGCGAGCACCTCCGCCGGCGTCGGCACCCTTGGGCCCCTTCCCAAGTGACGAAGAGCCTGCCCAAGAAGAGCGGCTCAAGGAGCGGCCGCCTGGCTGAGGTCGAGTTCTCAAGGTCAACGAAGTCCCAGTTTTTGCGCCTTTTTCGCTGGTCTCGCCTGAGAGATCCTCAGGGGTGTGCCTTGATCTTGGAGTTTCATTGATTCATTGCTGCAAGCTTGAGGATTCTGCTCTTTGCCGGTAGTACCGTTCTTGCTGCGGCAAATGGTTTCCGACCGATCCGACCGTCAAGCATGTTGGGGTCGTTTGACGGTGACCGCGCGAAAACACTGAGCAAAGGATTCGGCTTCTGCAGGGCTGCGAACAGACGCAAGGGATAATTTGGCACCCGTCCAACGTCCCGTCTTACGTGAGTTTCTACTCACATGTGGGAGTGAAGTTGGCCAAGCGCTGGGCCAACTTCGAGTTCAGTTTCTTGTTGCACGGACCTCTGCTGTCGACCCGTTCTGCAGGCGATTCTAAGTGCTAGAGGGAGCAAATCAATCACCGTGGGAATGGACGCCCCGGCATGTTTCTTTCAGTGTGGTTTCCCTTATCGCTCGTGTTGCGCCCACCAGATAGGACAAGCTTCGCATGCTTCGTCCTGATTCTCCTGGGATGTGTGGCGCTTGAATCGTATGTCGCAGGGCGTATAGAGTCCGTGTTTGACATTTGAGCCAAGGTATCCGGCCCATACAGACTCATCCTTGATAACAGTCGCACCGAAGAGCTCTGCACCCGGGCTGGAGGTTCCTAGTGATTGCGAGGGACCTTCACCGTGCAATATCGGTGGGTTCAGTCGCAGGTGAAGGATCTACAGACCGGCGAGTGGTTCAATGTCGAGGTTGCTTGATGTTTGCATCGCATCCACGACTTCAATTCCCACATGCATTTGTTCACCGCCCGAGGACTTGTTGAATGATGGTGAAGCACTTCTCTTTGTGGGAGACCCATTGGTCCCCGGCTGAGAATCTCGAGTGGTAGGGCTCACCGGTGCGGTCAGGGTATGTCCGGGCATGGCAGCTGGACGGTTCTCGGATGTTCCCGATGCCAGGACTATGCTTCTGGCCACAGGTATCCTGCTTTGATGCACAGGCAAGACTATGAGTGCTTGCCGTTGCTTTAGCGGGAAGGTTTCCATCTCTCATGCTCTGAGCAGCAACCTGTAGTTGTTTCGTTCAGAGGGCATATATCAGAAGTGATGCGTGCACTTGGCAGATGCAGATTCTTCACCGGGGCTGCGACTTGCGAGAGGATTGTCTGTGATGCTACCAGGGACTGGGTGTCGACTAGTTGTCAAGAGAGAATGATTTTCAAGCTTTATAAAGCCTTGAGCTAGGGCGTGTGATCTTTGTCGAATCATTGACGCAACAAGCTTTGAGATGCTGCAGATGTCGTCCCGCGTTTGGGTTTAATGCCGCAGCTGTCACAGGCCGGCTGTATGCAGAGGCAGCATTTGCCTCAGCCATGGGTTAGCTGGTCAGAAGATGAGGCCATATACAGCTTGTCAAGGCTCCGCCGCTTCATCGATGGAGGCAGCGCAGGGACATGCATGGAGAGCGGTGTAGGGCCTTGCTCCTGTTCTTCTGATCGCGCTCATGATGCTCTCTCCACTTGCCAGCATCGCATCTCCACGCCTTTCTTCCTGTACCCTCGGTCCGATGCGGTGGAACTCTCAGCCCGTTGGCAAGCTGTGGGACCGGCTGTTGCAGCAAAGGAGTTGAAAGTCCTGCAAACTACGCAGACGGGAACAGTTGAAGCACCAACTCTACTCCACGGAACTCTTGAAAGTGAAAGCGAGGTCTTGGCCCCAGGCTGGCTCCCGCGCTTGGCCCGCCGTGCTGCCATTTAACGTTTGATTGCCAGCTTTACCTCACAGGCTTTCTGCCTTCTCTCTTTGCATGAGCAGTCGTGTGCGCAGATCTGCTATGCCAGGTCTTTGAGGATTTGAACGGGAACGTAAACAAATGCCGCGATCGCTTTCCGTGGAAGGCCAACAGATGCCAATAGTTCAGCCTGACAGTTGCTGTGTGTTGTCCTGCATCGTTTCTTCAAAGCTATATGTAGGTTTTTCCGTTCAACCCATGTGATCATTCCAGCGCAGAAGCACACATGCTACTACAGCGACCTCGTGTACTCCGAGCAGAAAGATGCGTCGCCCTGACTGGCGAACCCTGCTTTGTCCTCAGTCGAGCAGTTCCGGCATTGACAGGGGCAGTGCTTCGGCTTCGGTCACTCTAAGTGAACGGCAGCGTCACTATCAATCGCTTAATCCAGAGCAAGTGCCGCAACAACTTCGCCACAAGCTCGAACCGTACTCCTTCCTAGTCTCCTTCCTGTGGCTGTAGTCTGAAATCATACTGTCAGCCCACCGTCTGGGATTGAGCCGAGATGCTGCTCTTGTTTTTGATCAACATGGGCTTGGTTCGAACTCGAGTGCAGTATGGTTCTCGCGAGTGCAGAATTTCAACAGCACTTGTGATGCAATTCTGCAACGCATGGAACAGGGATTGCAGTCATGGTCACATGATACAGCGAAACAGCATTTTGTACATGTCTGCAGCGTGTTTCTGTACTGAGTGCTTGGCAAGGTTTTGAAAGAATTGCATCCGGCGTCACCATGCAGGCGGGTCGAGAGTGGCATGAAGCGAACTTTCCGGAAACTCGGACCTGGCAGCTGCGCGGAGTGTTGCGACGCTCAGGGCCGAGCCATCGACAAGACAACCAAGGTCGAAGGGATATGTGTTCTTGCTGTCGTGTCCGTACCTGGTCAGAGTCTACCCACAACCCCCACCCCCTCAGGGATTTCTTTCCTTTTGCTCCCTGCGTTTGACCATCGGCACTAACCGGCAAAGACAAGTTCAAGGAACCTGCTTGTAGGCCGTCCCGTGGCAGGATCTGCGCGCGCTCTTCGGCCCTGAACGGACACGTCAAGCTTGATGTGGGTGAGTGCCGAGCATGAGCCGTGACCGCAAGGTCTCAGATCTCAGATGGTCAAGACGACCCTGCTGCAAGAGCATTGAGGGGCACAGCACCCCCGCAAACTTATCACATCATCACCACCACCATCATCATCGCCGCATCACTGCCATCGCCATCGCTACCATCAGCACCATGAGAGTTATCATCATCCCAGATGTACAAAATGGCAAGATGCATGAAATCGGGCAGGTTGCAATCATAGATGAGGAACATCACTGTCACACCATCATGGCCATCAGACGTTTGTTGCCAGCATCACCATCGCTGCCACCTTGTTGACGAACAGGCGATCTAGTAAATCCAGCGGTTGTCCGCAGAGCAGCTTTCCTTCGGAGCACGCTCTGCATTTGCCAGAAAAGCCATTGCTTGCTCACTGCCAGTACTGCCGGGGCACTGCCGTGTTGCGCGACGTGCTGGCCCGTTTGGAGGAAAGGGCGAGGGAAAGGGCGGTGGGAAGCCTGGAAAGGGCGAAGCTCGGAAAGGATCCGGGCACGAAGGTCTTGTCCTAAGGCGTTGTCAATGTGTCCGTGACATGAATGTTGCGCGTCGTGCTGCGCCTCTTGGCCTGTTCTCAGGTGGTAAGGGTGGAAACGGTGGTAAAGCTGGGAAAGTGGCTTGCAAAGCAACTCGGCGTTCGAAAATGAGAGGCTGGAAACGCTGGTCAAATTCATCTCCCATCAGGTGCCACAAATCCGCAAACCGCAGCTCGACGACAGCGACAGCGACGAGGAAGAGGAAGAAGAAGATGAAGTGCCGACCAAGAAGGCCATGTTGGTAGTACAGCTGCCCGAGAAGATAGTCTCCAGCTTAGCCAGCTCGGCCCAGGCACCTGCGGCAAAAGGACAGCCGCAGGAGCATTGAGAAAGTTGTCGGGGTGGTAGACGAGAGATGCCGTCAAACTGAATGGACAAGGAAGCTTTGTCGGAAGAGATGAAGCAGATGGCGGCTCTCGGGTTGCCAGTGAGCTTTACAGCCAGTCAGAACGCAGGAGAAGTCCTGGAGTGCTCGACTTGTTTCCCTGTTATTGCATTACATTGATCATTACATGCGCACTCTCTGACTCGTTCGATTTGTGGCCCGCTGCAATTCGACATTGGCGAAGGAGGAGACGATTCAGAAGAAGAGGACTGCACGCATGACAGCACACTGAGCCACCTCATTGGCCCCATACCTAACATGTCAGTGCTGCCGGTTTTCACTGCGCTAATGTGAACGATTGTGAGACGAGGAGGAAGAGGAGGAGGGAGACGATGACTGAGGTAGGGTGAGCTCAAGCTCATCATGCACAGATGTGCTTGTGCCTGCGCGGCAAGAAAGGAGATTTGTGCGGAACTTCTGTGGAGCTCAATTGAAGCATCTACGACATACGGCAATCGCCAGCGAAATTGGAGATCTTCATGGAACCGTACCTTTTGAGCACCTTTGGGCTCCAATCATAGCCCCGAAGCGGAAAACATCGTTGCCGCATGTGTAGAACCCACACACCTCGTCACTGCACGTTTATCCACTGTAATCAGACAGTGCGCAGCTCTCAATTTCGCGCTGCTGACATGTCTGCATCGCAAATCCAGGACGCCTTGGTCTCAGACGCTCTGATATCCTTGAGCTTGCCCGACTGCAGGAGCTGTTCAAGAAGTTCGACAAAGATGGGAATGGGAGGCATCGGGCATGAACAACGTTGAATGCCGTACACTATAGTAATAGTTGTCGTGACCGTCAACTCTTTTGCCAGGATATCAGCATCCGAGCTGCAGAATGTGCTCACGTGGATCAACAAGGACATCACAGTCGCTGAAATCGGGCAAATCCTTCGTGAAGTCGACACCAACAATGATGGTACCTTGGTGACTGTACAATATTTTTCTGCCAGCAGTTGCTTAGCAAACTTGCAGACTCTATACTCGAGGGTATGTGTATGCCTAAGTATGCATGTGCGTGTACGTAAATATAAATATAGATAAATAAATAAGTATAAATGTATGTATGTATGTATGTATGTATTCATGTATTCACACATACCTAATGTATTGTATATGTAAGCATATGTACACACATACTCGGATGGACCCGGGAAGGCAGGGCCAACATGACCGCCAATAAGAGACTTCGGTGTTTTCGTCTTTAATGTGTCAACTTCTGTGTTTGCTTTTTGCCCTCCCAATCCCCACGCCTTTTGCCGCCTGCCCTTTGTCTTGTGTCTGCTTGTTGCCTACCGACCCGCCTTACTTTGCGATGTTTCTTTGCGTTCATTTATTTAATGCCTCTCCTGATCCTTGACACGGGTTCACTTCCTCGTCAACTACATGTATGTTGTAGCAGTTCCCCACCGGACCTGGCACGCTTCCAAGCTCCAGGGAAGCATCTGAAGGGTTGAGCATCCGAACTGGGGTTTGCTTTTCGGAGCCGTGCTACAACACATCAACTGGGCGAATGCCGACATTGTTTGCATTGTTTGGGTCATGCATTGAAGCCCGAAGTTGGCATTTGACATCTCCTGATTGGCTATATCTCTATTCGCACCGGCTCGCTCTGCATCGCCGCGATGCCGACGCTCCGGGGCCCGAGGCGGCATGATTGCGGCAGCGTAATGCACGTCCTGCATCGGACCGGTTATACCAGTACGCTTTCATGCATGTTCTTGCGCTGATTGAACTCCATCGTACCTGATTACTTTGTCCTGAATTGAAATTCCGCCGGGCTGGTGATCTGCGAAAGCCCGCGTAGCAGGACTTGAGTCTTGTCTTGCGTTTAGCACAGAGGCAGTCCAAGGCCAGATACCAGAGTTTTGTCGCAAAGCCAATGCAGCTGGGTAGGTAGCTATAGAATTCATCGGCGGCTGCCAACTCTGTCTTGCACAATGTGTTCGATGTTTGCAAGCGTGCCTTGCGAGCACTCTGACCGATTACGACGTAATTCAACCCTCCTCCTCCTCCTCCTCCTCCTCCTCCTCGTACTACTATTACTACGACGACGACTACTACTACTATCACTACCACTGCTGCTGCTGCTGCTACTAGGATTGTCCCTGGGGGTTCTCCGGG
>CAJNJA010006669.1:0-16729 GCA_905231915.1 Symbiodinium necroappetens
GGTATGTATGTATGTAGGTATGTACGTATGTAGGTATACATACATACATACATGCATGCATGCATGCATGCGTACATACATACATACATACATACATACATACAAAAATATGTAAAAATACAAACGCGTATACATATATCCTTACTTTAAATATGTATATAAATAGCGTGAAACAATCTTATTCCAGGGTCTACTTCATTCCATGCAGAAGCCGGTTAGCCGGGCACCGAGACGAATCGGATGCTTTGCGTTCCAAGTCCAAGTGCCACCGTAAAGTCTCCGAGAAGGGGTCGGGGTTGAGCGAATTATAGGGTTTAGGGCTCAGGGTTCCAAAAAAACGGAAAGTCACCCCGTTCCTGCTGCGCTGGGACGTGAGAGGATGCTTTCTTGGACTTGGATGCTGTTTGGACTGTCCCTCGTTGAGAATTGGTCATGCTTTTCCCTCCGCAGCGAGTAATGACAGGCACTTGGAACGGTTCGGGGGACGTGAATCGGTTCGGGGGTCTGTCTTTCTCCGTGAATCAATGCTGATGTCATTTGACTGCTAGGAATTTTCGCTGCATAGGTGCCAGTGGCTGCGTGGAACGATAGTTAGTGGGATGCGAACCCCAAGCCTCAACACAAAAGTGGTTGTGGGCTTATGCTGTCGGTGTCAGGTTTTGCAAAATCCCAGATCGAGATTAATTAACAGTCGATGGCCCTGAACCCTAAAGTTTAAACCCGAAACCTTAACCCGAATCCTGTCTGAATAAGATTCCCCGCCGGTGGTCCTGGTCAGAAGGACCTGCATGTTTACGATTTATGGGCTCAAGGCTTTAAGGGTTTGGAGGTCGAGGGTGAAAGGGTTTAGGGGTTTAGGTTGCGGGTTCAACTCATGTGGCTCGTAGCCGCAACCGCTTCTTTTGCCCAGCCTTTCTATTCGTGCAGCTTGGTTGGGTCAATATGACTAGCCTGGCCAGGGAGCAATGCCGAAATTTGTTCAGGCCGACTATCAAGTCTTTCCCTCAGATTCGAATCCATCCCTGATGACTTCGCTCAGACTCGAATCCATCTCTGACGACCTCAATCAGAAACCGACAAACTACCCAGACCTCCCAATATCCCTCACTACTGAGAATCCCCAAACCCCATACTTTCTGTGGCCAGGGTTGCTCTTGGGACTTCTGTTAGGCAAGGAAAAGCTGTGGGGTAAAGTGGGACTATGCTGTTGGCCTGCAGAGTTACGGTTTGGGGTTTAAGGGTTTAGTTTAGGGCGGTGTTCAAGCTGTTTAGGGTTTAAGAGTTCTGGGTAGGTGTTTACCCCACACAACCTAACCCGCAAACCCCGATTTGGCCTTGGAAGTCTTGCAGCGTAGAGAGAACCTTCTCCACAAGTAAGACGAGCTTGTCACCTCGGGGGTCCCAGGGCTTTGGAACTAGGCTCGTAGAGTTTAGCACCCAAGGCACCACTTCGATCATAATCCGAAACCGCTCCAGCTCCCGGCAACAGCACAGATTCTATCTTGAGGCCGTGTCTGTTTGGGGATGATCCCATCTGCTTCAACTTTTAAAGCCGTGACCGTTCTTTGAGGCGCTGCCAAAGACCCATATCATAAACTTTTTCACAGGAACCACGACTTTTCTCTCATGCTTCCGTGCGTGGTATCAGTGATTGTGGAAAAAGTGTTCCCCTTCCCAGCAACACTTTTTGAAACAGTATGCTGTACTTATTCTACTTCTACAGAGAAAAAGGCACTAAACCCTGAACCCATGAAAGAGTTCTAAGGCCTAAACTCGCCTGAACCACAGATGTCCGAAACCGAGGATTGGTAGCTCTCGCTAGGGGCACGCTGCCACCCAAATCAAGGGGGTCACGGATGGGGTATGCAGGTCAGGATTAAGCCCTTTATTATGGGAGGGAATTATGGGGCGGGCGGCCCTATAGGACATAGAACAAGGTGATGAGAACAATAAGGGCTGTCAACTTGAAGATCTTGGTATCTAAGGCGTCGGGGTGACACCAAGTACCATATCAAACGCTATGGATGTCACGAAGGCTTCACACTCCAAGACCCGCCGAGCCCTAATCCAACATATCCAAAAACCATTGAGACCTGGAGCGCTAAATAGCCTCAGGCCCTGTACAAGACAGCCTGCAGATTCCAGACCCCCCCCCCCCGCCCCCCCGCCCCTAATTAATTCGCTCGCCACAAAAAGCTCAGCTGCCGGCTAAATCCGGCAAACTGGATGGACAAGCCATCAATCCTAGGCAGGTCAAGGGGCCTTGAAACGCCCCGCGGGGCCTAGAGCAACGCTAAGTGGTAGCTTCTATTAACTCGGCTAACATTCAGGGTGAGCTTTTCCCGGTTATTCCATTTCAACGGCTGGGCGGCGGTTCGGTGGTTTTCAGTGTTTACACAACCCATAAGCCCTACACCGTACCCTCTAACCCTCACCCTAAACCCTAAACACCCTAAACACCCTATAAGCCCTATAAACCCTATAAACCCTACAAACCCTATAAACCCTAAACCCTCAACCGGCTATGTGAAATCAGTGTTTTCAGGAGAGGATTTTTTGAATGTAAGGGGGCTTCGTGCCCCAAAGCTCTGGAGCCTGCCCGGTCTACGAATATCGTGTAGGTATTGGGGTGTAGAGGTTAGGGTTTAAGGTTTAGGGTTTAGGCTTGATTAAGGTTTAGGGTTTAGAATTTAGGCTGGTTTAAGGGTTTCTGGGCTGGCCCCAAACAGCGAGCAACGGCAAAAGCCGCAAATCTTTAAGCACCAAAGCCATCCTAATTCATCCCTGGGTTTAGGGTTCAGGGTTTAGGGCTTTAGGGTTTAGGGCTTTTAGGGCTTAAGGCTTTAGGGTTTAGGGCCTCCATCAACAAACCAACCATACCTGATCAACAACGACGGCAGTCCGTGGCCTGGAAGGCCAAGCACCGAAGACCAACAAAACAAGAAGAACCCACGACGAACTGTTGATGATATAAATCTTTAGCATTACCTTAAGGACCCTAAGCTATGGGAATTGTGGTGCATTCCTTATTATGGGTAATGCAGGATTTATATCATCAACCGAATGATTAACCATGTCAGCAACCCAGCGCGGCGGAAGATCCTCGCGCCCCAAGAAAAACACAAAGCATATAGGCATTCAGAAAAGCTAGGGGCCCAACAACGGCCATTTAAAGCTTAGCCGAGCTACTACGCCAAATATAGGACCAATGTGCTTAATTAGGTCTCCAAAAGCTGGATTCCCCACCATAGGCTTGATAACGCCCTACACAGCTTCAGAGAGTTTCAGACGAGCCCCACCATCACCCCTAAAGCCCAGACCCCAAACCCTGAACCCCAAGTCCTACACCCCGAACAAGCTGGGGCCGCAGCTCATTGGACACCTGGAACTGGAAGCCCGCGTAGCTGGCGTCGTAGAAGATCTCGGAGAGGTAGTCTGTCAACGCTAGCCTAAGGCTCTAGGGTTCAGTTCTTTTTTGAGGGGCCGCGTCGTTTAAGGTTTAGGGTTTATAGGTATACCACACGGGTGGGTGTACTATAAAAGCTGCTATACCTGCGCTTTGACAATTGAGGTTTATGGTTCAGCGCAGTGTGCTATCGTTTCGCTTGGGATTTGACCTCCGAAACCCTCAGGGCCCAAGTCCCTAATAATCATATACCCTCCCAAATATTAAGCTAGAATACTACTGTCCGTAACCAAAGCACGCGATTATTGCGTCCTTTGAACCCTCAGGGAAACTTATGAGCGGTTTAAGAGATGCGGCATCGGTCAGCAGAAGCTTTCGTTGGGGCAGCTTTCGGGTAGCGTAGGAACCTGCACATGTCTCAGGGCTCGGGGCTTAAAGATTAGGGCTTAAGGCTTCAGGGGAGGGGGCTGTGTATGTGATGGACAGACAGGTTCAAGTGCTTGTTCCGCTGTGTGCACAGGCTCTACAACCTACGAATCCACTGCTTCGATGATGGAGTCGAGCCTCTTTTCTACAGTGTTTAGCGCTCCCAAGAGAAACGACCTAGTGTGCCCAACCTCTTCTCCAAAGGCAGGTCCCCTGAACAGCTTTCTCACCCTGGTTTAAGCAAAAACATGAAGCCCTAAACCATACACCCCAAGCCCCAAATTAACAGAGAAAGAAAGCCGTCACTCGGGCATCTCTGAGCCCTGTGTCTTTAACATACTACGGGGCCCAACGGCCCGAAAAGACGGCTTTGCTGACTATTCAGGGCTCTTTTTTGAGCCCCTCTATCCTTCTCCTCTAAACAGTACCTAGAGGGTCATACCCTATTCCTTTTCCAAGCACGTAATTTCAGGGTTATGATAAGGACCTGTCTTATGGAAAAGCAGGTACGTAGACTAAGAAAGTGGCACGGTATGACCCTATAGATACTTCTTGAGCAATGGGCTGCCTGCAGCAAGCCGGGACGACTCCCGGAATCTCTCTGAAGCCATCCCAGCCCCCTAAACCCTAAACCCCAAACCCTAAAAAAACCCTAAACCCCAAACCCGAGTGGTTTGGGCTTGAGGCGGCTGTAGAGCCCTGAAACCTGAAGCGTACGGCTGTCGCGTTTAGGGATGAGGGCCGCTAGAAGGCAAAGGTGGGCCAAAAACTCTCGACTTGTATAGTCTCCTGGGTTTAGGGTTTAGCTTCTCCTTTGCCCAAAAACCCTGGTTAGACCTCATGTAGGCGCCTATGTATGTGGCTAGTTCTCCAAATTTAAGGGCAAAGTACCTACTACTTGAGTACATGGACCCTTAGGGTTTGCAACACTTAGAAATCCTGAGTCTCACGATGTCTCAAGTAAGAGACTTACGCCTTTTAGGGTTTAGGGTTTTAGGGTTTGGGGTTTAGGGTTTTGGGGTTTTAGGGTTTAGGGTAAACAAGTTTCAGTAGAGTGTGCAAGGCCCTGGCAACCATAGTCGCGAAGGTACCGCGTCTTCATCCACGGTGTCATCTGCATGGGAGCCATCCATAAAAAGCCCAGTACACTTTTCATGCGGCACCAACTTTAAGTCACATCAAGGATACAAAGATAACTTGGCTGAGGTGTGGGGCTATGGGTTTGGAGTTTGGAGTGTGAGGTGCCGGGTCCAGGGTTTCGGAGGCTGTAGCAATGGTCGAAGTACTGTGCTTCTTAGCTTTCGGTGGCCTTCTTTGTGGGATAAGAGGCTTGCCCTAAACATGTGAGCCAACATGTTGGGAACTGACCTTTCAACTACCAGAAGGGCTCAGGAGAGGGTTTAGGGCCCAGGTTATTGAGACAGTAATCCACCCCAGACCACCAACCTCGCTAATCATCTACTCCTCGAAACTCTTAACTCAACGGTGCGGAATGTAGAGATCATCGGGCGACAGTTGCAGTGGCTTTGAGAAATGTAGGTAATAATAGATGTCCATCAAGCGTCCATCCAGCCTTCCTGGTAGTAAAATGAAAGGAAAAGATTTCGCACTTCGCACCTTTCAGGTCTCAGGCCAACTGCGCCGTGAAAGATCGAGATGATGAAGCTGTGGGCTGTGAGGTTTTGCAATTTGGGAACTTCGGATCAGAACAGAAACAGCAGGATCCTTACTATGACGGCCCTCCAGCCATGGACCGGTAATCTTCAGAAACCACAGCTTGCGGTGATCTACAAAAACCTATTTTTTGTAGGGTCCCTGCTATGAACTCTATATTATGGCTCAGAATAAAAACCTGCGACGATGCAGGTTGTGCTAGTTTAAGAACCAAGAGCGTCCATATATCCTATGATTCTGGAATTAGGTCCTCAAAAACATAACAGGGATGGTCTTTTGGGACCTAATCTTGACAGAGTTGAAATCCGGCCTGACATACCAAGGAAGATGAGGACAACCTCAGAAGCAGGACGGACGGTTTGGGGTTCAGGGTTTAAGGCATTCTGGGGGCTTCTACATGATAAGGGCTGCAGGTCTTTCTGTTGCAGTGCCCTTTTTCAAGGAACTAGAGGTTGCGAGCTGTAAACCAAGCAGCAGACTCGAGTCTGCTGCGACTGGAGTTGGATGTTCGTTCTTTGCGACACCCCACGCAATCCAAGAACAATGACTACGACCATCAGCCCCATCAGGGCCTTGTGGTATTGCAAGTTGAAAAGAAGGTATTTCAAGCTACGATAGTAGTGAATGCTGTCCTACTAGCTATGTCTGATGTCATGGCAACTGTAGATAAGGCCCTGAGCAAGAACTCAGTAATCAGGCTCTCGGGAATGAGGCCAGGTTAAGCGGCTCAGATCACAGTGCTAGTTGCTGATTCTTGCAGCTCCATAGTAGTACGTACACAGCAAAATCAAGGATGCTGGAGCTGGAGTTGAGGAACCAACAGACGGCATCATTGTAAACACTAAGGCAAGGCAGCGACAAACCTTCCAAGCACAGGGTTGTGTACAAGAATGCGGGCACTATGAGAACTACTGTCATTGCTTCTTGCCTCGACTGCCTTTCGTTCCACCCTCCGAATTGGAACCAAGAACCGGGCCTGCCCCAAGACCCCTTTCTAGGGTTTAGGGTGTAGGGCTTAGGATTAAAGTCCCCAGTTGTCACATCAGGTGGCCCCAGCAGGGATTCAAGTTTTGAAACTGGGACTCAATAAACCGACGCCAAGGGCAGATAGGTTGTTACTCGGCTGCGCAGAATTCGAACATCGGCCCAGGCGTGGGGCTTAGGCCCAAAGCACCCGCGTCATATAGGGGCCCTCGAAAACACAAGGATAGAGTCTGGGAGGTAAATAGCCTAAAGAATCCGATTCCTAGCAAAGTCTGAAGGAACCACAAGGAATCGAATTCGTAACTACTGGGGCTCCTATCTGAAACTCTCGCAAAGTGAGGGCCTCCTGTGGCCTTGCTAAAGCTGCTAGAAGGAGCAGCAAGAAGCACTGTGACATAGTCTAGACGCCTGATTCCGAAACTCTATTGTTTAAGGCCTTTCTATTTGAGTCCATATGTTAATGCGCAGTGCTATATGTTACAGGATTTGGTGATCCTTAGAGCTGTCTTTTTGGGGTCTTGGTTGCTTGAGCTCCGGGTTCTGCCTTCGTTGCAAACAAGCATCGGCTTTAGGCACCCCGAAACACCGGTCGCCCTTGTAGAAAATCTGCCACCTGGGAGGTGCATCTCGCTTTCAACACCCAAGGGTTCATGGTGCAAGGCCTTCAGCTGGGTCTTGAGGGCTGAGGGCTTCGGGCTTTAGGGTTTTAGGGTTTAGGGTTTAGGGCTTTACGGTTTAGGGTTAAGGTTTAGGGTTTAAGGGTTTAGGGTGGAGGGTTTCGGGCTCGGGTGCTTTTAGAGCTTCAGGCTTCTTGGTCTCGAGGCCTTTGAGGCTTCCGCGTGTTTATTGCTTGGGGTTAGGCTTTGAAGACTCAGGGCTCAGGCGTCAGAGTGAGACATCGCTTCTTTGGGGGCTTCAGGTGGTCTGGAAGTCGCAAATCTCCGCGACACACCGCTCTGCTCAGCTTCCGACATAAGTTTAGGGATTTGTTTCCAGTGCCTTTTTGAGGTCTGCACCCCAGGTCTCCCCTGGACACATGCCTTAGGCTGTAGGGTTTGCTGTTCTTCACGCTCAAGCTCAAAATCCCAGGGGACCCGGGGAGAACCTGGAAAGCCCCAAACCACAACTTACAAGCACTCAAACACCCAGATCCCCACAAACTAATTTAGAGGCCTACATGCTTAGACTAGGGCCTTGGGCATACGGTACTGTAAGTAGAATACGGACTCCTAAGGAATAGTATTGGTAACTACTTTAGACCCCTATATTACCAATCTGGTGAGCTGCGAATCCAAGCGGTTTCTGAACACGCGAGCTCGAGGAAGGAAAGAGGCACCACATGCGATGCAAGTAGCAGCTTTCGCAACAGTCATACCCGCAGCCATGATCATGCATCATCTTGCTTGCCACTTACTATCACTGCCACCATGACGAACAGAAGATTTCGTGCAGGGTCCAAAGTTGATCCCTGAACGCGTAGACGCACAAGCAACCCACGCTGTAGTAGCAGTGGTCGGTGCAGCAACAAGAACACCACTGATGTGCCAGCAATGGCAACTGCTGCCGTAGGGTGTGCGTAGCTAAATCCAATAATAAGTCCCACGAGGTCGGTAAAAGTAGATAGAGGGAACTAGGCCTCGATGCAACTCAGGCTGCACAGACTCGCCATCATTTTAATATCAAGGGTTGATCATGCAAGGGCTAGTGACAAGTAGCAGTGGCCGCCGTCGTCGCAGTGGTGGCGGTAGTGGCAGTGGTAGGTTGGTAGGCAGTAGTTGCTAGTTGTACTGGTGGTAGCAGTAGTAGCAGAACAATGACAAGAACCAGCAGCTCGAGGCCAAGCCACCTCTCGTCGTCCTGTTCGCCAGGAGTTTTCGCGGCGTCAAGTGATCAAAGGAGCTATCAGCTGAGTTGTCATTAAAATCCTTTGAGGCTTCCTTTACAGGGCTTCCTGAAGGGCTCTGTGACGTTTTTTTTTCCTGTGGAATTACTTAGGTCACCTTGCTGTGGGGTCTTGAGGCTGAGGGAGGGTCTGGGAGGTTTGGGGACTTTGAATTTAGGGCCAAAGGGCCTGGAGCTCTTGTTCTAAAGAGCCTTCTCGTGTGATGCCGCCATCGTGCAGCCAGCCAAGATTCCGATAATATCCCTTTTGGTACCCTCTGAATCCAGGAACATATACTTTCAATCGGACTGAGGGGAGGCTTGACAGGGGATGGCAGAAATTGCGGACTCGATACCCTACAGACCAGGCGAGTAAGCTGAATTGGCATGACCGGAAGGCTCGTGGATACTTATGACCGAGGCTGCAGAGCTTCACATGCCGCGGTTATCAGCACTTCTGCCGAAAGCAGGCCTGACTTACAAGCCCTTACGGCTCAAGCTCCCGACTACCTAGAAGGGTAATATGGAGGCCTTATAAATTAGAACAGGCCGTGGAAGTACGTATATTATTATGCCTTAATTCCATGGGAACTATAATGCACTAATACTACTAAAGTATTCCGATCTCCATAGTACTGCCCTAAGCCCGAGGTCGCAGCCTTGACGTTAGGAATTGAAGCTTCGGATGTTACGGTTCAATCAAGGTTGGAGGTACACCACCCCATGTTCAGATCGTCTTAAGGAGCCCCCCCTTCAACTTCCACCCGAATCCCTCAATCTTCAAAGCTGCAGGATTCAGGATTGAAGCCGAAACCCTAGACCCTAAACCCTAATAATTCATGATTGAAACCCTCAGACTCAACTCCCCAAACCACTAAGCGCCAAGCCCCAAATCGACAAGGGCCTCAGCGACCAACCCTACGACTCCAGGCCTCACACCCCTACCTACGGTTGATGATATAAATCCTGCATTACCCAGAATAATAAGGAATATACCACAATTCCCAGAGTTTAGGGTCCTTAAGGTAATGCAGGATTTACATCATCAACAGCAGTCCCTAGGCTGTGGTATCTTTGTTTGAGAACCTCTTCTATGACTAGGATTCTAACAGACAGAAAGCACCGCAATCCAAAGCCCACCCTTAGCCATAACCTCTAAACACTCTGCCCTATACCCAAAACCCCTAGACGCTAAAGCCCTCAACCCTAAACCCCAAAAGCTGGTCCTGGAGGACACGGGGGGGTTCGGCGGCAGCCTCCGCTCGTTCCGCGAGAGGCACCTGGTGTGTCTACTGCAGGGACCTCCATTTCGGGGATTAGGGTTTAGGGTTTTAGAGATGAGGGTTGGGGTTATGTTCAGGAATTGGGGCTTGCTACACGATCAACGTGTATAGTCATGTCTAATGGTAGGGGCCCAAATATTAATTTAGGCCTTGGGGGGGGATCCTTGAAAGGGCTTCTTTAAGGGTTCTTTAAGGGTTCTATTCAGGGACCTTTGATGGGCTTCTATGGTATAAGGGCTATAAATAGAAATTGGGGCTCCGTTAAAGGGATTGTGTAACGGGTCTGTATAAGGGTTTGTCAAGGCCCACTGCGAGGATTTTGGGTATGGGATGGTGTGGCGCCATGTTTCAAATTTGGGTGTAAATCCACATGTTCTTTTTTGGTATGCATACTGACTTGCATAGAGACCATCCATGGATGCTACTGCTAGAGCTAGTTCAAACGTCGCATTGTTTTTTGGATATGGGGGGGGGTTGAAGTTTTGGGGTCTGAGGGCCTCGGTGTCGCGGATGTAGTGGTTCTAAGATCTTGACCTATATGTCGCTTTGGGTCCTTTTTGCTGTCATTTTCCAGGATCCCTTTTCAGTAAGTCCTTGTAACACGGATCCTATTGATTGGAGTCTGTATTGGGGTGCTTGATTGCCTTTTTGCAAACATTGTTGGGACTTAGGCTTTACGGTGCAGGCGAGGGTTGTTTGTCAAGAAATCGTGGTGCAAGGAGGTTCCATTCCAGACATCGCTCCAGTTCGACACACTGGGGGATCTGCTCGATGGACGGACTGCAAATCACGGTGCATGAGGAAGGTCTTTGCGTGGTGGTATGCCTTTGTGTCGTTGACCTTGTGGATCACCACGGCCCTCTTGGCGATCCGTTCCTGTAGTGTTTCAGACAGTGTCAGAACTCGCGAAGCCAGACGGGAGTATTCGTCCATGGCCGGTTGGACAGCCGCCTCAACCTCACCCTAAAACCCTAAACCCCCTAAAAGCCCCGAAACCCGTAAACCGTCATTCCTTCCTTCCCTGCTGGGCACCAGCAAGCTTCAGCTTTCCGGGTTCGGGGTTGGGGGTGTGTGTGCTTCGAGGCCCAAAGCTTGGTGTAGGGTCTCCCAAATCTCTATTCGAACCGACCTTGGTCCTAAACCTCCAAAACCAACACCCCTAACAAAAACATCTCAAAAACCGCAGATGTAAATTCGCCTCAGCCCCGGCCAAAGCCGTCAAAGGTTCCTATTCGGATTCCTCTATTCCCCACCTCTTAATCTCCTCCCCAGCCCTCGCCCCCTCCCCTCTCATCCCATCCCGTCAGTCTTTCCATACGACGGTGAGCTGCAGTAACTTCGGTGAGCTGCAGTAACTTGGCACCAGCAGTTCGTTGGCCCTCTTTGTTTGCGGCCGGGTCGAGGCGGACGATGCGAAGCGTTTAAAATAACCTTGCAAAATCATGTTAGTTTACAGTAGCAAAGACCCAGACTTGCCCCCATAACCCTAAACCCTACAACAAATCCCAGAGAGTCCCCATAACAGCCATGCCTGCGGATTTCGCGGCGAGAAGTCTCTCCTTTTTCACTGTGCTTTCTAGGCTGCTTCAGGGTCTTGTGGGGTGTAGGGTGGAGGCTTAAGGGTTTAGCGCGCACGGCTCAAGGCAAAAATTCGGGCGTCAGGGTGTTAAGTTTAGGGTCTAGGATTAGTACGGTTAATTAGATGATATAGCGATCAACTCTTTTCGTTGCTGCTTGCATGCCGAGAAAATCAATGTTTCTTTTCTTCAATGCATCAAACACACGCACTAGAAACTATCTTTGGGAGCCCTAGACACTACACTTGGGAAGCCTGACTAGCCCTAGGGTTCCAAGGACCTTCTAGTTTGGGCCCTAGGCCCCCTAAAGGACCCATTAATAAGGTCCCTGGAAGCTTTAGGCAACAGTATTCCTTGATAGTCCAGCTCACATGCTTTTTGGATGGACCGAGACTTGGAGTCTCTGCCCTGCCTCCTGAAAGCTTAGGTCTTGGGGTTTAGTTTGGGGCTTCATAGTGTTTAGGGGGGCCTCCGCCTTGAACTATCCTACTCCTGTAAACCGCACACCCTAAAATCAACCCGAACCCAACAGTGTCACAATGCAAAGGTCATGTACTTACTCACAAACCAGACTGGTTGAATCGACTCGGTGGGTGTGCAAGGACTCTAGTGTTGGCTGCAGGGCTTCAAATCGGGTTTAGTGTAAGCATGAACCCCTGAACGCTAGCACACCATGTAACTCCGAGCCAATGAGAATAAAGGTATGCTGCACGCTAGTCGCTTGATCTTGAGGGCATCTGCGTCCCCTACGATCTACATTCTACACCCAAATCCGTATCGAAGCACCATGCGGATTGGCACGGTACCACATCGTTGGAACATTCGGGACTCAGGATGCAGCCTATAACAAGAAGTAGTTTTAGCGTAGGCTGTCACCAGGAAATCTATGTATCACCCAAGCATAGTGGCCATACGGGGTACAACAGGATTTGGGGGTATATGAGAGCTAGTATACCTGTAAAACGGAGCCCAAAAGAATTGTACCACTAAAGGCCCCTAAAGTCCGTATGACCCTAGCTGCGTAAAGTTATACGTACTTTAAATCGGTTCATATGATAAGTACGAAAAAGGACAGAGAGCAGCTTGTACCGCTAGTTAAATGCCATGACCCTCGCGTTACATCGATAAGTCCGATGATCTTTTGAGTAAGTTGCTTGAGTTTCCAGGCAGTCCAAGCATCGGGATGTAGGGGTTCGGAGGTGGCACAGCATAGCCTGAACTCCGCACTAGCGTTTCGGCCAAAACCTGAACGCTCAACCCTAAACTCAAGTGCTTAGGGTTTAGGGGGGCAGGTTGGGGGGCTTTTAGTCTTTGCGTTTAAGCGAAAACGGCGACTCAGGTTTACGGAAGGGAGGACGCCGTCTTCAGGAGATTCCATCATTCAGCTGGTAAGCTCGGGAACCTTTGAGGAAGGCTTCTTGCGAGAGTGAGCCTCATATCTTTGTTCGATATTAGGCCCCTTGTGTGAACTTAGATGAGGCCCCTTTGAGGAGGGTTCTCATTGCATCGTAAGCCCTGTGCGACAAAGCACCTTCGGAGAAAGACTAGCTGACTAGCTTTCAAGCTAACCGTGAAGAGTAAGGGCACCCTGTACTCTTTCTCCTCTTATTCACTTCCAATCCATAAGGAGATCTCACCAAAAAAACAACGTAAAGCAGACACCTGGAACCTGGAAACACTCCTGATGGTCGTCTGTGTTCGTTTTCTAAAACTTCGCTGGGTCTAGACGGCGTGTTGGTTTAGAGCCTTACGAAGTGTGCGGGTTGGGATTACCCGAACCCTAAACGAGTTCAGGATCAGGCTGGTAGGCTGTAGTAGGGTCCATGGTTCAGGGCTGTAGGGTTTAGAGATCTGCGGACTTCGACCGCTGTCGGGTTTGAAGGGTTTGCAGCTTTGGTGTTTGTGGTAATGGCTCATGTTCGAGGGATTCGAGGATTTTCGGAAGGGCTTCTTCAAAGGAAGTGCGGCGGTTGGAAGGAGGCTTGATCAGAAGAGTCGAAGGCACCAGCTGTCCCAAACCCACTCAGCCGCAAAGCCAAAAAATACTGTTTCCGGGTGTAGGGTTCATGGCTTATAGATCCCAAGCATGAAAAACTATATATATATATATATATACATATATATATAACAAACAAACCGGCCTGGTACTGCGCCGGGATTTTCCCAGCGCTGCACGGTGCTGTCAGAAACCGGCGCGAAGCCATATCGTGTCCCGTACCTCAACCAAAAGGCTTCAAATGCACTACCTAAACCCTAAACCCTAAAAGCCCTAAACCCTAATTGTGAATGAGGCGCAAAGATGCACCCCCCCCATTATGCCGATTATGGTTTTTTTGTGAACCAGTTCTCAGTTACAGACTGCGGGCGAGAACTGAATTGCGAGCTCCTTCGTGTTTCATTTGGTCCCTAGGCTTGTAATGCAGCTTTGATCCTGAAGTCCTGAAAGCCGGCAGTGATTCCAGCCACCCACCCACCCGCACACACACACACACAATGTCCCAATGCAACCCTAGACCTGGTCTATGGTTAGCATAGCATTAATAATCCGAAGTTCTATCTATTTCTTCTTTGGGCTTAAAAGTACCCGTAAATATGTAAAATGCAGCTCAACTATGACAAAGAAACCTTAAACCACCCTAAACAAAAAAAACGACATCTCACGGTCGCTCGACTGGCCTTCCGCCGCCCACCCTCCCGTCTGCCCGCCTACCCCACCGCCACCCCCCGGCTTCAAACTCCGGAACCCTGGATTAAAACCTTCCAACAGGCCCAGGCTTGCAAGGGCGCTTAGGGTTTAGGGTTTACGGTTTAGGGGCTTTGCGTGGTAAGCTGCCACTTCTCCGAAGCCGTCGCGCCGGCCTCACGTCGAGCTCAGGAACTTTTCGCCAAGTTCGGAGCGAGCTACTTGCCTTCGTATGGGCGCAAGTGGCCTAAGGCCTAAGGCTCGAAGTTTAGGCGCCCAGGTGCTGGTTTCAGTATTTGCTTTTATGTTGCCAACGGTGCCAATTGAAGTAGCTCGCCGTGGCAGAGGATTCGATTGACAGTCTTGATGCTGCCTTTCTTGTTGCTTGCTGCTGCCATGAAGCTTACGACTCCCTCTGTTGATCGCCACACGTGTATCAAGCCAGTGGTGTCCTACCAATGCTCACCAGTCAACCCCCGAAGCTGGACCAGTACATGTCGAATTTGATGTTGGATCCGGGTTGTGGGGTTTGGGGGCGCTTAAGTTTTTGCCATGTTGTCACACGCAGTGGTGGCAAAAGCTGCTATCATCGAGGCAACAGACACACATACGGAATGTAGGATATCTGTTCGCACTGAGCGTTGTGGCGCTGCAAACTATGCGAGGAAACTTGGGATCCATGGCCAAAGTACCCATGTCGTCCGCTTTACCAGACAAGGAATACTCCTTGTATGGATCCTCTTGCTTACTTCTGAAATAAGGATCTAAACACCCAAAGCCCTAAACACTAGCCCAACCACTAAGACGACGTCGGAGAAACTATATCGAACTAGGTGATCTCTCGCAGACCCAAGAAGGACTTGCTTGTTCAGTATCCTGGGCTCTGGGGGAAACGACAGGCTTACGTTTCGGACTATATAAAGAGTGCAGTACCCTACACCCTGAAACCTAGGGGAGTATGATTCTTGGTTTTTCACGTCCTCAATCTCTGGGAAACCTCTGTACAACCCGACTCTACGACCTTAGCCCGCAACCTTGAGAAAGACAAAGCCCCAAAACCCCGAAGCTGCAAACCCTGAAACCCTACATCCTCAGCTCCATAGAAACCCCATACATTAAACCCTAAACTCTAGACCCTTTAAATCCTAACCTCTAAACCCTAAACCCCAAACCCCAAGCCCTAAACCCCAAACCCTAAGCCTTAAACCCTAACCAGTTGCTTTGGTAAAAATCGCCTCGAAGTCCTTGCTGTTGGCATACAGAGATGCGCGCTCTGGCCTGCCCAGGAAAAGGGGCTTTCGGAGCCTGGGTCTGGGTTTGGGGTTTAGGGTTTAGGGTAGCCCGGATCGAACGGCACCGCCGGTCCTGAACGCTGAAACCCTAGAGGCTGGAGTCCGAAAGGGGTCGGAATAGTTAGTATAGACGTATAGTATACCATATTGGCTTGGACGAGGCTTAATGAAGGGCCTTAAGTATCCTTGACATCGGTAAGACTTGAAACCGTCGCAAGGAAGTGTGCCATTTTCCGCTGCGTTGAAAGATGTAAGAATAAGCCCCCCCACGACAAAACGGCCCTACGGGCACCACAGGGAGTAATTAAACGGTAGTCAGCAATGACTTCCCCGTGCACTTCCCGTGTAGTTAGACTGTCATTAAACATGCGAAGACTTTGCTAATTTTGTTTTTCGTGAGCAAGAAGCCCATAATCATAGTTATTGCGCGTTGATACCGCCATATACCCGAAATCTATTGACTTTAGTGACCTAGAAACCCATAGTTATATGTGTTCACATATATATATATATATGTATAGATATATCATAAAATATATATTATACCCCACATCTATTGAACTTCGTGAATGAAACCCATTCCCGAACCCCAATTCCTGCTCGTTGCTTCGCTCTTACAGACCCAGGCCCTACCCGGGCTTCAACACACAAAATCCGTAAAGCCTACCTAGTTTAGGGCCTGAATAATCAGAGTAGGAGTTGGGAGTATCAATATCTAAGAAGCGCATTATCTCTACCTTAGACTGCCATAACCTAGGTTCTTATTGCAGACCCTTATCTACAAGGTTTAGGGACCCTGCAAACAAGTAGGTTTTGGTAGTTCAAGGTACTGCACCAGCAACAACACAGTAGGTCTTCCGGGATTATTAGAGTCTTGCTGATGATCACTCGTGTTGATGAACAAGGGTATCTTGACCCTGTGAAGCACAACGATGCCACCGCAGCCATCCTATCCGAACTCCCCGCCCCCCTCGGCCCCAGCCCGAAACCCTGAAACATACGGTTCCTGATTGTCTTTTCTATAGGAATAACTTTCCCATCTTTTGGGTGATTTCGTCCATGGTGTGTGGTTGAATTAAATACAACATGCACTGTGCTTATTGTTAACTAATTAAACCACACATCCGTTCTCTTCATGTTATAATAGGTGGTCTTGTGTGCCTGGAATCCTTCATACCTTTAGGTGCAATTTTTCGATCTTGAATCAGAGACACCTGTAATATCTGGGTGAAAATGTCAAAAGACAGGAAGTGAACAAAACAACGTAATGAAAGGAATCAAAGCACTGCTCGTTTGTCCTGTAGCCTTTTGCCCGTATTTCGGTCTTGTGCTGTCTTTGCTCTTTTCGCTTCATGCTTTCTTCCATTTCTACTATAGAGAAACCATATTCGGGAACCCTAATTTATTCTTGCTGCCTGGCCTAAACCCTAAACCCGAAACCTGAAACCCTAAACGCGAAACCCGAAACCCAAAACCCTACGCCCTAAACCCCGAAACGATAGGCGGTTCACTTGTGACTTCTG
>CAJNJA010006671.1:4812-16727 GCA_905231915.1 Symbiodinium necroappetens
TGCATCTGCATGGTGCCTGCGGATCAACAGGAGCAGGCGTGTCACACGAGCACACGAGGGAGAAGCACCCTGAAAGCAGCACTCAAGAGCTCATGCCTTTTGGTTCCTGCGGTATCTATCTTACTTCTCGTGCGCACACCTGCCAGGATAGGCTTCTGAAGCGGCAAGCGAGGATTCTTCAAGTAAGAGGCTGGTTGTTTGCCCTGGGTCAGGTGAAATCGGCCATTCAGAAGTACAAGGACATCTGAGTGTTGAGCGCCTGCACAGCAGGACTGGGGTCCTTTGATGGACACTGGGCTGAGTTTTCCTCCCGCGGCAGCTGGCAGCAAAGATGCTGTGCAAACCTGGCGGCGGGTAGATGCTGTGAAAAAGGGAGCCGCGCGTGGCCGACTGGACCCAGATAGGTCGGCCCAGCCAAGTCGTGATTTGCCACATGAGGTTGCAGGAAGTTTCCATCCAGACATCTCCCCGCTTGGCGCCTAGCTTCAGCAATCGGAAGGGATCCCTTTTCAGGGTCGTGATCTTTTTGCCATGCGAAATACCGAGCTGGATCCGTGGCAGTTTCATCGTGCATCGGGTATGGCCGTAGTTGCCGCTCTGATCCATGGAAGCCACCGCGTGAGCTTGCTGGATGGCTTGAAATTCATTGAAGGTCAAGGTCAGCTGGTGTCAGAGCCCAAGACCTCCTGTGGTGTTCGAGAGGTTGGATGTGATGAAATTCCTTTGCAAAGCTGCGGACGGAGCTGCATGCCTCGCTGACCCGAATGTGGCTCTGGCTCGAGATCGCTTGTGCCGTGCTCGCCACAGTCAACATGGCTCCGCGGAAAGTCTCCGAAAAAACACGCCCTGAGGCCGTGACATCGAGACTTTGCTCGCTCGTCAGTCTTGGTCCTGCCAGGACCCACCCAAAAAGCGCCAAAAAGTCGGCTCATCTGAGTCATCCAAAGAAAACCAGGCTCCGCTGTAGCCATTTCTCGGCTGTGCTGCTGCATTTTGTTTGCAGCGTGACATGGCTTCCACCGCATCAGTGGCAGACAGTTTTTTTCATACGTTTGCGTGCTCAGTTGGAAATCGTGACTGCGAAACGTAGTCATTGGCTCCCTGCATGTCTTCGGTGGTTATGGTGGTGGTAGATTGTGGTCTCATTTCGGCGCAGCTGCGGTGTCGGTGTCGCAACAGCTTCGTCAGCATCGTTTACACGGTATTTACAGTGGCACCCGGCTATCGTGGCATCATGCTCTGGTTTAGCAGTGTCTTCTCTGTCGGTTTCTGTAATCCAGCAGCGAATGCACCATCGAAACGTGCAGCAAAAGACAGTGCAGTTCAGAAGCATGTCTTTCTCCGACCACCTGCTTAATACATGTCTACGCATGGATCGCAACGCCGTCGCCTTACTCGCCTTTTCAAGAACGTGGCAGCGAGTTCACCAGCGAATGTAATCAGACCTTGCGGGGTCAATAAGGGCCGCTGAGTGCATACGCTGCAGTGTGCAAGCCTAGCTGGTGGTGGGGTTTGCGACAAGTAGTACTTCACAACTGGCAAGAGTCCTAGCAGGGGATGTAGGAGTTGTAGCACTGGGAGTCGCAGGAGAAGTAGTGGTTTCCGTGGCAGGACAGAGAGCACTGCAACTGCACAGGATTCCAACAAGATCAATCACCGCAAGTGGCAGAAGCCTCATCGTCATCTTCCTGAGCTTATCATCGCGGGTGCATCTTCCAGCCCTCACCATGCTGATACCATCGTAGAGCACATTCGAGTGCCGTCTTCCGGTCAGGCCCTGGTAGCTGCCGAGCCGGGCCAGGAGGCGCTGGTGTCGCGAGGGGGCGGCCGCGGCTTGAAGGCTCCGAGACCGAGAGGGCCAATGTCGCTTTTGGGCTACGAAACCCTTGGGGCCATCGTGAGTCTCAGGGGCTTCTTACCGTTTGTGGTGCTGGTCTCACTCTTGGGTTTGTTCAGGGATTTTTGGGGTGCAGTGTTTGTTCTGAGGCTAGTTCGTAGTTTCCGCATTGGTGATCGTATGGTGCCAAGAGCAGTTGGTAAGGGGTGTGCTATTTAATTGTTTCTTCAAGCGACAGCGTGGTGATGCTGTTCCTGATGATGGCGATGCGGCGATGATCGCTGTGCTGGTGCTGACGATGAGTGTGGTGTTGCTGACATCGCAACGCTTGTTTTAAATGCCGGTCTTTTGAAATTTTGCAGTAGAGGAGTATGACATGCTTCATCCTTCGCTATATGGGGTTCGCGGGTTGCCGTTAGTGGACACGGTTTGTTTGCTGGTGCCAGGCCGTGCAGAATGCTCGGGAGCAGTCGTCGACGGTTTCAGGCCACGAAGGGTTGCCTCAAGTGCCTGGGTACTCTCGATTCTGGGGCTGAAGCTCTTCTTGGCCTTTTGTTTTCGGTGCTCTTGCCGTGGTTGGGCTGTGGGGAACCATCTTGCCGAAGGTTAAGAGTGCATGCTCCAGGACAGGATGCATTAAGCTCTCCAGTGTGCCAGGCCCTGATGGCACCCACACGGAGAGCAAGAAGTCCGTAAAGGAGCAGAGGCTTTTCCGAGTCGGCCACTTGGTTGTGTCGCGGCTACGACTTTGAATGTGTCGCGCCTCTTGCGCCGCCGAGGCGCACAACAATGCCCATGTGGAAACCAAGGCCAGCTGGATCGCACATGGCCACGCGCTTCCATGCGTTTTTTTTCTAAGGTGATGTCTGAGCAGAAGCGAAAGACAACAAAGAAGGACAACGAGAGACTCCCGGAGACATGGAGTCATTCTCCTTCTCTGGGCTCCTCCCGAGCAGGACGGCACTGTGGTCGTCACAGAGAGCAAGAGCATCAGGAAGGTGCCTCTCCGCGATCCGGGAAAGAACAGCCTTCATCTTTGGCGCTTCTGGTGGCAGGTTTGCTATCTCTGAGCAGCAGAGTTCCGCGGAAGCCGAGACCTGCAGTTCACTGACGGCGGTGTGGAGCGGCCTATCGTTGACAATGCCATTTGCAACATGAATTCAATGCCAGCTTGAGGTGTTTTGCTATGTGAAACCGCCGTCGCAATCCTTGTTGATATTTTCAGTTAACGAACGCCAGTGTCGACAGAAGCAGCAGCGACCCAACGGCATGGTTGAGTCTTCGAGGTGTTTTTTCATCGGCTAAGAGCAGCGTTTGAGATCCTTCGCTGTACTGAGCAAGTCGCTGTGCTGAGCTCCAAAGTGACTCCTCAAAGGCCCGGCACAGGAGGGCCTGATAAGGATCTACTGGTCTGGGGAGAAGAAGGGGACGGGGAAGGCCTTGCCAAAGGCGGGCAAAAAGAGGTCACCATGCTCGTAGAGCCCAGAGGACATGGCATCTGAAAGGGCATCGAGTGTCCCCAAAAGTCTTTCTCCTTTCAGGTCCGGGAGTCCAGGCCTCATATGACTCTCGCAGTCGCCTTCAGGACATTGCGCAGTGCTTGTGTCCTCCGCCACCCTTGGCCGGAGCCGAGGCTCTCGGGAAGCAAGCCCAAAGGCCCGATGCAGAGCCTACGTCGAATCTCTTGGTACGGGCTCAGCCCAGTGCAGGTGACGCCGAAGCACCAGCGCGGTGCTGACGACGTCACGCCGGAGCGTGTGCTCCAGCCCGCGCCCTTTGATGCCTTTCTGCACACGTGCTTCGACGTGGCTCGGGCTCAGGCGCATCTCCGGTCTCATGACCGAGATGACCGCGATGGAAACCTCACTGGAGAATCTGCGTGAGCAGATGGAAAAGGAGGAGGCAAGGACCTGAGCTCAGTGTGGTGACCTTTCGGTGCAGCTATCAGGCACAAGATCTTGACCTTGAGCCCTTGCTGGAGTTAGAAGAAGAGGACGAAGGTCCACGATGTGCTTTTGGTCAACATCCGGTCTCAGTTATTCTCTGCATCCAGGTTTCAAGCCGCTCGCAGCTCCGAAACAGGACATCAGGGTTGTGAGAGAGCCCGGGAGAGTCACAGAAACTCCACATTGCAAAAGCTGCAACAAACGAATCTGGCTCGTGGCTGATCCCACATCCGTGCATATCCGGGCAGTGTGCGCGTTAGGAGCCGCGCTCGCGTCTGCGCAGCCGCCTTCCTGCATCTTTATCTTGGCTGGAAGAAGCCGCAGGGCTCCAAGCGTACCTGATGATTCCTGACCTTCTAGGGCTTTTGCCAGCCTCCGAGGCTCGCAAGGGGCGGCCGAGCATACCGATGCAAAGCCGCAGCCAGGCCCCGAAGCGAGCGCCTCGAAACCCGCGAAGACCTGGGCTGAGGAGCTCAGCCCACTAGTCGTGAAGTTGTGCAAAGTCTTCGGTACCCCACTGTTTTTTTGCACGTGATCGCGAAGCGTTTCTTCTGCCGAAGACCTTGCGAAGTTGAGGGGGCCGGGTGCGCAAAGTCTGCACCCGCGGTCTGAAGGCCTTGTACAGGAGTCTTCAGGATGTCCATTGAGGATGCCAGGGGGCCAGGGGAAAGCCGTGGGCTGCCCAGCGCACTGTGACTCTGGACGGGAGAGCGCCGTATATGCGTAGCTCGGTTTAGCTCCTGATGCATCAAATATCCGCTGAAGTGTTTGCACATCTCAAGCGGTGCGTGCTTGTAATTTGTTTGACCCGCACTCCTTTTCGCTGGAGGCAGGGTGTTTCCACAGTTTCCATGGTTGTGATTCAATTGCTTCAGCTTCGTGGTGTCGCAGCTCCTGCTAGGTTAAGAGCAGCTCAGCCGATGTGGCAAGCCCAGTGGCCCAGCTGTTGAGATCGATGAAGCTCTGGCTGCAGACATCAGGTCTTGTGATGCTCCGGACTATCGACTTCCCAGCAAGGCTATCACCGTTCGAACTCGCATGATGCACGGATGTGTCATGTCGCATGCAGCGACCCTTTGTGCTGTAGGCCAAGATGGCACGGCGCCGACGCCCGCAAAAAGAAGGCCCGCGCCTCGCACTCGTCGCACTGCGCATGCTCCGCTTCGCAGAGCCACCAGAGGTGCCCCCGAAAAGAGGAGGAGCCTTCTGAGGCCTTTGCGTGTCTTTGCTTGCTTTCGTTCGTTTCTAAGTGTCACTGGCCTGGGCCGCAGGCAAAAACCTGCCTCCTTGGGTTTCCTGGCGCACGGTGGTCCCGGTGAGAGGAGGGAAAACCCGCTGTCACGGAGCCTCAGAGAGCCTCCGACACTGTGAGGCAAATGAGAGAGCAAATGCTCCAGATGCGGGCAGAAGCAGCTGCTGCCGCATCGGCGAGTCGACAGGCCTTTTCAAGCGCTGGGGGGTGAGAAGCATCGGACATCGCACGCGCGCAGGCTCTTGCCCGAGGGCCTCGTCCCACACTGGAAGAAGAGGCGCGGGAGAGTTCCGTTCTTCACAGTGTAAAAAGCGAGTTTGATTCGACACTTCCTGAGTGCGAGGCGAGGCTTGAAGCCGGAAGCATACATGACTACACCAAGCAGGCAATAGAGGCGGGACGCTCCTGCTGTCTGGAGGTTTTCGGCAGCCCTTTCGCAAAGTCCTAATTTATGTGGATTTGCAGCTCACCTCACGGGCCAGGACTGAAAGTAGACAGGAAGCTTAGGGAAACTTGATCTTAAGCGTTGGACCTCTGTGCGTTGCAGAGCCCCAAAAATCAAGATAAACCAAGTGCCTCTTGGGGGCGGCCGGCTGGCTGAGCCAAATCGCACTGCAACCCGGGAGGAAGCGGGTGACTCCAGCACCGTCTCGTGTGCCCAGCCTTGGTTGGACTGCGTCTGTCAGCTTTCTCGCTTGACGGCAAAGTTGCCCAAGGCTGGAGCGGGGATGACCGGTCCAGCGAAGCCCCGCGCTCGGAGCGAAGCAGTGCGAAGCCCTTGGTTGGCTCCCCTTGGCGGTTGCAGGTGGTTATGGAGCATGGGCATGGCACAGATGACGATACTCTCGGTGCGCCCCCAGTGCCATGTAACGGGGTCTCCCACGGCGAGGAGCCGTGCATAAACGGAGGGACGGCAAAGCTGCACCTCGTGCGGAGACACGGGCGTTGACGGGAGAAAGCCTCAGGAGATGGCCGTTCCAGCTTTGCCCCGCTCCGCCAGGCGTGAGCTCCCCCGTCTCCGAGTTCGACTTCGAGGCCGCTGCGGGGCCTTTGGGGAGAAAAGCGCGACAACCGCCAGTGCGTCTCAGTGCGGCTAAGGCGACATGCGTTGCGCAGCATCCGTGGGAGGCGGCCAGTTGCTGCGGTACCTTTCGTTGGCTTTGGATGTCTTTCGATTTTTCTGTCCAGGCAGGCGGCGCTGGGGTGGGAGACTTTCGGGCCAAAGCAATTTTCTGAGGCGTGACTGTGATTGTTGGGTGCTTGCACAAAGCAGACGGCGCCCACTCTCCGGTCATGCTTATCACTTTCTAACGTGCGGTGCCATTTTCGCCCACCTTGCAGAGGTCGAGCTGAGGTTTTTTCTTGTGATTGCGACTTCGACCGCGAGCTTTTGTGCCTCGACCTTGCAGAGATGGTTTGATGATTTGACGGGCTTTTCCTTGCCGGTCACAATACTCCAGCCCTGTGGGCCCATCGGTCACTCAACGTGTCTCGGGAGATCTGATGATTCGTGATCTCCAGTGCTACTGAACTTAGGGTGCCGAGCTTCCGAAAACTCAGATCTCCTGGGGGCAGGGCGATAAACGAGTGCCGACGTTTATGCTTCCGGTTCAAGCCTCGACCATTTCTTCGGGCAGAAAGCACAATGAAATCCAGCCTATTCAAAGCTATTCGGGGCCGGCGGGAGTGTGCCAGGTGCAGCGGAGAGGAAGCCAATGGCCACTCCTATCCGAACTTGAGAAGATCGCGCAGCTTGCGCTGAATCTCTTCTCTGAGAGGCTCAGGATCCAGGTAGATTGCCAGCGTGGCGGTGCCAGCGTGGCGGTGCCAGCTGATCCGTGAGTGGTCCCGCAGGGAGTTCAGCAGGCGCTCCCCATTTAAGGGCTGAAGCCGAGCCGAGGCTTAGGGAAGCTTCCCGCAAAACGGTCCGTTCAAGGTGAAGGGAGATGCTACGTTTCGATACGGCAATTCTGACTGCCTTGGGCATGTGTAAAGAAGTTGTGATTTCCCGGTAGATGCAAATCATGTACAGCTGCCGGCTGCCGCACAACCAATCCAAAACCTTTGAGGTGCCGCGAGTCGTCATCAGTCGCTTGCGCAAACTTGAAACCTAAAGCCTCCACAAACATGACTGTGACACGGTGACGCCTCCGTCTACTGAGTTTACGAGTTGATCTCGCACAAAATCGACAGCTGATCCCTTTTGAACTTTGGCTGGATGTCTTTACTGTCTTGTCTGTGCCTACTGTACTGCCCAGAAACTACTACCAGCACGAGCACCTAATGTTTCCAGGCTGTTACTGTTGGCCACCTGGCTGGGATCAGTTTGAATCGATTCATGACTGTTTCGATCGTTGGACGGTGCCACCAGGGCACGCAAAGCTGGTATCCCCAGCCACCTCCGGCTGCATGCTCATGCAGATCAACGGAGATCTGTAGAATGTACATCAAAAGCTGCAGGCAGCCAAGCCAGAGAGGCTGAGCTGTTCCCAAGGCACTCAGTCTTGAACTTAGAGTTTCGTGCCTTTTTTGGTAGAATCTCATCTTCCATCTGCCTTTGGCGGCGCGGCAAGACTCGCCGAAAGCCAAGGCAGTTTGCAAAATCCTGGAAGTTTACTGAATGCCGAGAGCAACTTTAGGAGGACCCCGTCCTCCCCCTACAAACAGTTGATGCTTCTCGCGCTGATTAGATGTCTAGGCACCTGCGCCGCTTGTTTGAGCCAAGTGCCACAGTTGGCGGCCGCACACCGTACAGGGTCCGTCTCGCGGAAAAACTGGGTAGCAGCTCGTGGGCAGGCACCGGCATGACATACAAAGTCGACCAGTGACGCTTCTCGGAGAGTCACCACAGTCACCACAGATTTGCCTCACAGCACAGCTCCACCCGCGGCTGTTAGCTCTGATAAAAGTCTGCTGTCGTGCTTTGCCTCCGGGCCCGAAAGGCCAGACCAGAAGTTACGCGACTACTTGAGCCGCAACAGGCAGCACCACATCAGCACTTTCCCGTGCAGGTTGCAACCATGTCCTCCAACGTGATGTCCGTTGCCGCGCTGCCGCCCAAGCACCTGGCTCTGAACTCGTGCCCGGCCTTGCCCGTGCTCTCTGCAGATTCCTCCACCTCCCCATCCTCGGAGACCTTCGCCACCACCACCAGATCACCACCCGGACAGCTGTCAATGCGCTGGTCATGGGCATGTCCGGAACTGGCGATGATGACAGGACTACTACCACTACCACTACCGGTGGCGCCTTGCCGGCGTTCGGTTATACTTTGCTGTGACAGTTCGAGCTTTGTGCCTGCACAAGGTACTACTACCACTACTACCGGATCTACTACCGCATCTCTGCCGCATTAACTGCAGATGTAGGTAAGAGGCCGCGGGGCATGAATTCCCGATGAGCCAAAGAACGCTATAGTGGCTCCTGCCAGCCTGTAGCTATTTATTTCGTAGTGTAGCGGGTCTACGGTGACCGGTGACGATGCTTCTAGCTTGGAAATCTGCTTTGTTAAAGCACTTGACCTTGGAGTGCTGACCGCAGCTCCGAAGTCTGCAAGACAGCCCAGTGACAGGCTTAGATGTGGGAGCAAGAGCGTGGACTGGTCTTGGAGGACAAAGGAACTTGTGTCTGACAACAGCACAATTTTAGAGCGTCTGCATGCGCAGGAGGCAGTGGGTGCATTCTGCACACTAGGGGCCGCCGTTGCAGCGACCGTCTGTTCCTGAGATTCTGTGACAGGCTGTTGTTTCTTTCCGTCAGCACTGAGTGTTTTCCAGGCGTGCGTCAGCCTCGACAGCCATGCGAAGCCCTGAGGGACCACAGCAGCTTCTCTTGGGTTCCAAAGCGCAGCTTCCAGGTCCCTGGGCCACTTTGAAGCCTCACGCCCCGGCCTCGGAGTGAAAGAGAGATCTTGGTGCAGACTTCGCTTCGTGAGGCGAAGAGCTCGCTGGGCGCATGGCCTCAAAGGCCATGGGCGGTCCTGTGCAGAGACAGTGTGCCCACTGACCTGCGGTAGGAGGCAGGAGCCACGGAGCTTGGACGCCGACACAAGGCAGGTTCCCTAAAATCTTCAAAGCTCCGGGGGGGGGGATCTCGTTCGCATTACCTGCTGCGCCAGGTGCGGCTCGACCAGGGGAGTCGGGCCGAGGCTTCAAGCAGTTTGCAGTGTCTTGGGAGGAAGAACCTACCTTGGATGATGTCGAGTATGATGATGCAATCGATGATGTTGACCGTGACGCTCATCACCATCATTTGCCTCCCTGATCATCGACCATGCGTATCACGACCATCATCCTCCAACTCATCGCCATCATCTCCGGGTCGTCGTCGTCGCCAGCACCAGCATCGCCTTCAGAAAGCCACGAGCCATCAATGCCTTCTCAAAGAAACCTCTGGGACAGACCTACAAGCTCTTTAATGAACCTTGATCTTGGAGTGCAGAAGCTGGCCAGGTCGGCCAGGTGCTTAGCAGTGCGAAGCCGTGCCTCTGCAAGGCCAAGCTTTTTGCCCTCCTCCAGCGCTTGTCGCCATCGGAGCGGCAGTTCGCGCCGAGTCCCCGTTTCATTCGGGGATTGCAAGACAGTCAGGTGCAGAACGACCATCGAGTTCATGTCCTCTCCAAGGCTGCAGAGCTTCAATCAAGCTCAACGCCTGGCACTGGAGAGGTGCACATCAACGCATTGTCTTGTGTTTAAGAGCCTCTAATGTAAGGCGCCAGCTTCTCTTCTCCAGTACATATTTGGTTTATATAGTCTGACACGATCTCACACGGGCACGGAGCAGCTGCACAGCTGTAGCTCTGTTGCTGATGCGATCCACGTAGGTGGATCTTGGCCAGGAGAGTCCTGGGCCCCAGAATGGGCAGTTGAGAATCTGGTTTGGCGTTCCAGATTCTAGCAGACCCTCAATCAACTGCGGCAGCTCGCACCAAGGCCGGAGAATCATCGAGGGCCTCGCCAGCGATGAGGAATCGCAGCCCAGCAGGAACCGCCCAAGCAGCATGTTGCTCCCCGGTGTGATTTCCAAATCTCGGGATTTCTGACAAACTGTGAAAAGCTGTGTCAAAGTTGTCTGCGTTGGCGAAGGCCGTGCTTCATGCCGCCCCTCCCAGAAGGGCAGGCAAGTTGCAGCTAAGAGCTGCGCATAAAGTTCAGTCTGGGCAGAGCTTTTCATGTGGCACCGTATAAGCGCTGCAGCGCAGAAGCTGGACAGCGAGGGCCTCGTCCGACTTATGTTTTTGACCTTCCCCATAGCTTCGTGAAGGCAAGGCAAATCTGGCATGGCGGGGCTCCACCTCCACCGCCGGGCGCGGGAGAGTCTGAGAGAGGGACGAGCTTACCCAACGAGCTTTCGAGCTTGGCTGACCAGGGCCAGAAGCAGTACTACCGCGCAAGTGTCAGAGCCACAGATGGAGTTTCAGACCTTGGCAGCTGAGAGCGGGGGTGATCAGAGATCGGAATGTTGCATTGTCCTTCAGACTTCTGTTTGACTTTGCATCGGAGGAGTTCGTCCAGCTGTGTGGCCGATACTTCAGGGAGCTTTGCAGACACCCTGATGAGGTCGTGGCTGGACCCTTTTGCTTGAAGACGGGTCTGACGCAGGGAGCCGACAAAGCACGTCGCTTCCTTGAGGCCCTCTTCCTCTGGGGAATTGGCCTCCCTATTGGGTTTAAAGGGTTTAGGGTTTAGGGTTTAGGATCATTTGTTGAGTTGTGTCCGGGAGCCTGGGCCAGGCCTTGCTGCGGATACGGGCTCGGGTTCTGGCATCCTCGCTCCAGGACGGGACTCAGGGGCTCAGGTTTCGGATCCCTGGCTCTGTCTCTGGACCAGAAGGAGCCCGCTTGCACGGAGCAAGGCCTGGAAGCCCTGGAGGCCCCTGAAGTCTTGCACACCATGCAGACGTAGGCAAGCTGGGAGACTGTCAGACAGGTCGCCTTCCGGAGTGCCATCCAGGAGGAAATCACTGGCCTCGGCTCGGGAAGGACTGCTCAGCTCCAGACAAGCATGGAGGGATCGCATCTCTGAGCAAAACCAAGAATCGCACAAAGCCATGCCGGACGAATTGATGATGCCTCGTTTAACCTGCACAAGCGGTCTTTTCGGAGGGAGGAGTAACATGTTGGAAGCCACTTGGGGATGCGGTTCCGAACTTGGCACGGAGACTTCAACAGAGGTTAGGCATGCTTCGAAAAGGAGAGGTTCTGCCAAAAGTAGCTGTGTCCCGCGTGCAGCATGCTTATGTGTGGCGTGCACGGAGCTTCGCTTCTGTCTTGGCTGCCCCCGTTGGTTCGAACACCGACAGATAGCTTGAGGATCTCAGCACATAATGAAAGGCTCAGCCAACTTGTGCAAAGCCTGTACGTTTCAGATTTGAGACTTACGCAGGCTCTATTTCTATGCCAACATTCCGGCTTCAGCCTCAAGCAACTTCCGCAGTGAACCCAGAAGTCACCCAGCAGCTGGGGTTCTTATCCGAGGCCAGCTACTGGGTTGGCCAGGCATCCAATTTTGGTTGTTCCTGCAGCTGTGTTGATGTGAAGAAAGTCATGCCGAGATTCACGGCAGGCCCTGACTACGCCACACTTTCCGGTGCTCGGCGGAGGTCTCGACCACGGGCTTTGGACTCAAGAAGCAGCGTGCAGTTGGGGAAAACTCGAGAGCATTGCGGCTTTGCCCAGCCATTTGGGTTCTCAGACCACCTCTTTGCAAATCTGCCTCCTAAAGTCTCTCTACGGAGCGATGGCAAGCATGATGGGTGGTATGGGTGATGCCATGAAGGAGCAGGACTGGGCTGTCGACATAGAAGCTTTGCAGTGCAGTGTCGTGTCATGTCAGTCATGTCTTCCACACGTTTATGCAGGCCAAGAAGAAGATTGAGGACG
>CAJNJA010006672.1:0-16727 GCA_905231915.1 Symbiodinium necroappetens
GGAGTCTACGGGTTTAGGGTTTAGAGTTTAGGGGTTTGGGGTTTAGAGCTTTAGGGGTGGGGTTTTGGGGTTTATACGGGCTTCGGCCTATAAGCCCTACATCTTCGGCCCTGAACCCCTAAAACCCGCAAGCATCCCCAAAAAGCCTGGCGCAGACACTTTTCCAGCCGCAGGGGCTGTTCGCTGCAGTAGCTAAGTAAGAAGAGCCGGGAGGCCAAAGGCATGCGGGCCGGATCATGGTCATACTCACAAGAATGCTAACCATGAACCATAGTGCTACTTTAACATCTCGAATCTTTGTACCAGTCATAGAGGCAAAGATGATGAAGAGGAGGAGAAGTCGTAGCAACTCATCGTCTCGTCCGGCTTAGGGCTTGTAAGTGGTCGCAGCTGTTGCTGGTGACTTCTGTCGTCCTGCCGTTGCGTGCCTTAGGCCAACCCTCTCCAAGGGGGCGCATGTTTCTCTTTCTCGCAGCCACCTGCCTCTGCAATTCTCTGGGCTTAGGGTACCTTGTTGAATTCAAGTCCCAACTAAAATCCCTGCTTCTAGACATCATACAGGCCTGCGGCTGTGGCCTCCTCTTTTGGCGATATAGCAGCTTTACTTGTTTGACAAAGCCTTCATAGGGTTCTGTAGGGATTACAAGGGTTTTAGGGGGGAGCTGCCTTGCCTCAGGGCTTTGTGGTTGCCTTCTTCAGCACACCCCTAAGTTCAAGTAATATAGGAGCCTTAATAATTAGAACGCGGTTGTGGGGCCAATATACGAAACTTCTGAGAAGGAGCCCCCCCCCCCCCCAAAAAAAAAAGTCGTACCCTACTTTAGGTGGAAGCTGACGAAAGTAGGGAACATCCGTGATCCTCCCAGGCTCAATATCTTATCTGCTTCCGGACCATGGAAAACCCCTGGACCCCTAGGCCCCGACCCGCCGAGAGTCAAAGCTCATCGCACGGGCCGCAAACGCATCTTGCACATGGCGCTCGGCAGCAAGCACTTCCGCCTAACTGGAAGTTTAGGCTGTTCAGGGCGAAAGCTGACAGCAACTTGCAAGATGTTGGTAAACTTTGTCACCCGTTGGGGGCTGTCTTCGTGGCCTCATGACCCATAAACTCCAAACCCTAAACCCAAAGCCCCAAACCCAAACCCAAAACTCGAAACCCCAAACCCTAAACTCCAAAGCCCGAAACCCCAAACCCTAAACTCCAAACCCTAAACCCTATAAACTAGGTGTGGCAGGTCTTCTCATGTGCGATTGGCCTCAAGACTCGCAGACTTAGGAGGGCATTCCCCTGTTGAAGGGGTTGACTTGAGGGCTTGGGGTTTAAGGCTTTGGGGTTTAGGATTTTAGGGCTTAGAGTTTAGGGTTTGAGGGTTTAGGGGCTTAGGGTGGGGCTTTGTACTTTGTGTCCGCGCTTCGGAGTGTCATAAACATTCTCGATGTTCTGTTAAAAAATTATGGATTGTCTGACGTTGCAGCCTTTCCTGAAGGATCACTGTCGACCCCTACACCCTAAACCCTAAACCCTAAATTCCTAAAACCCCAAAACCCTAAACCCTAAACCCCTAAAGCCTTCTAAAGCCCCTAAAACCCCTATAAACCCTAAACACCTAAAACCCCCATTATAAAACCCCTAAAACCCCTAAAACCCCTAAACCGTCGACGGAAGCCGCTGCCAAGCGCAAAGCGCACCTACGGTAAGCGAAAAAAACAATCTTCAGCCCGAGGCTCGCTTCCCAGAGTCTCGGCTTTAGGGTTCCAAGGACCCTTTACGTAGCCCTTCTACAATATACTATATAATATCTATTCTGTACTATACTATATAGTATATTATACTATACTATACTATACTATACTATACTATACTATACTATACTATACTATACTATACTATATACTATCCTATACTGTACTATACTATACTATATACTATCCTATACTGTACTATACTACAGATTATACTATACTATACTGTACTATACTATACTATAAATCAGGGTACATCTCTTGGTAGCTTTCGGGCTTAGTGTACCAACGCCTTCATCTACCATTCAAAAGGAGTGCATGGCCCCTAGTGGTAGGTATCCAGGATCGAATAAAGGGTGGATGGAGACATATTATGTAGGGAATCGTGACAAGGAGCAATAGCATAGGTACGGCACCTACATTGCTTGGAAGAAACGAAGGTCGCCCGATGGAGGCCTAGGTAAAGACCCAGTTTTGGACCTCCCACACCAAGCAGTCGTCCAGGCAGCCATGTCCACTTCACATCATAGCACCCCTGCAAAGCTTAGGCAAACTCTGACTCGCTTGTTTTGGCTTCAAAGACCCACCATCTTATCCACGCAGACAAGCTACTATGGATGCTAAGCAATAACTAAGTTCAACTCCTCAACACACAGTTAACCTTTGGCTTTCTCCTATGACGCGCTCTTCACCAGATCAGAGGCAGCACGGAACTCCTCACGAATCTTCCACCTAAGAGAAACTCCAACAGGATGCGGGTCCATGCACGTGGCCTTGTTGGCAGGGTAGTTGGCCCGGGGTCAGCAGGCCAGAGTCTATTCTCCAGGATTCAACGTCAGATAGGCCACGTTGCCTTTCAATAACACACCTTTTCAACATTTAGGACGCCCAAAACAGCACGTATCTAGCTATAGATGAGCAAGTTGAACCTACCCTAGAACTCAGTTCCACCTCGCTGAGCTAAGTCCAACGCTGCTTCACGTCAGGTTGATGCTGTCCATCTGAATCACTTCCTTCCCAGGTCCAGCGCTGCACCATGCACCTTTGGCAGGGCTATGGCAGTTATGGGTCTTGGCACGTGAAGCCAGTTAGCTGAATTCTGAAATTCTTAGCCGGAAAGCCTCTCGAAATCGAAGTACGAAACCAGAAACCCTTAAACCCCTAATCCCTTACAGCCTGCACCATAAACTCTCGAACACTAAACCCTACCTGTATCCCCAAGACCTACAAAATAGTAGGCTATGACCCCTTAATTTTAAGGTATAACCCCTACAACAGTAGGTTTTTGGATCTCCAGGTATAACCCCTAAGCCCTAAACTCTAAAACCATGCAAGCTCCGAAACCAAACCCCAAGCAGTCCCAAAAAAAAAAGAAGCTTGCCCAAGCAAACTTTCAGCGCACTCTAGGGGCCTTGACAAGCAGACAAAGGTCCCTTTCAGGGTTCCTTTCTTTGCACAAGGGCTACTATAAAGGTTGAGTATAGGGGCTTTAATCATTAGAATAAGGTTCCTTTGACGGTCAGTGTAAAGGCCAAGAGTAGGGTTAGAAAAGGGGTCTCACAATCAGACTAGAGCTTTTGGGCGGTGTCTTACAGAAGAAAATCAAGAATCCTCATGAATAATTAATGTTTAGGGCTTAGGGTTTAGGGTTTGGTGTAACTGCTTCAGCTCCTACAACACCCCCCACCCTGCAAGCCTTTCGGCCCAGAGTAGTACCACCATTTGGTGCCATTGTCGTCCTTGGCCACAGGAGTGATAATTGGTATCAACAACATGGACCAGATGTAACTTAGTTGTTGAAAATACTAGTTTGGCTTCATCGCAAGTCTTCGCACCCAGCAACTCCAGGTGACCCAAGTCGGACCATGGTGTTCCCAGAGAGGCCGACCCTCCTTCATTAATGACTAAGGAAGATACCCCAAGTTGAAGAGGGCTTTAGATCATGGTTCATGGTATGTTCATGAATATTCCTTAAATAAACGGTCTTGGGTCCCGTCCTGGAGTCCTGCATCAGCGTTTCGATGGTGAAAATTGATGTATGGTCTACTGCGGTCGCGTGTTGACGGCCGAGGTTACAGCGATATACCCACGCTCTCCCCACGTTGAAGTCGTGACTAGGCTTGTAAATAAGGCAACTATACTTACAAGTACTTCTGACCCCAAGTAAGGTACTTGTAACCTTACTTAGTCAGCCCCCTGATGCTCCAAGTAGAATGCCAGGGCTTCAAGTCCGTTCGCAAGGAGGGTTTAGGGCCTATGGTCACCGAGCCGATGGTGAGACACATCACTAAACCCTAAACCTTCAATGCAACAGGATAGAGTTGTGGCTGACCTGACAGAAAAAAATTACGCACCGGTACAGGGCTGAACTGTCAGGGAAGGTTCAGCCGGGTATGCACGTGTCCATTGAGGAGTACTGCGGCCGAATATGCAGCATAAAGCCCCAAAGCGCTGCAATGCAGCACATACCGTGCCTTCACGGGGGCATAAACCCCAAGAAGAGCCTACACACATTCCAAGAAACCCCAATACCTTTTACTTACAGCATCGGGGGCTTAATAGTACCATTTCTAAGATATGAAAGAGTAGATTCCTTCGAGGTGCGTATTCCTCCCAGTGTTCACCTGGTGGCCCGCTGGGCGGCAAGCCGTCCATAGAATCTGGCAGAGTATCAGGGTTTAGGGTTTGGTTGTTTATATAAGGTTTAGTAAACCAGGTCCCTCCGCACCATCGAGCCTGAAGGGTCATGTGCTACACGTCTGAAAATTAATTACCCGTAGCTCTGCGATGAATCCCCTCATCAAGCTCGTCCAAAAACGCGAACGAGCCGTACCAACGTCTGCGAAACATAGCTCACACCCTGCATGCGAAGCCGTTTTATAGGTGCCTTGCAAATTAGGATAATGAGGGTTCTGGGGTATACTATACAGCTATATTCTGGAACCTTAATGAGGAGTACTTCCAGGCTGGCTTTATTGAGATCCCTTAATTGTGTTTAGCCCAGCTCGTATAGTTACCCGCATACACTCCTTAACCATCGAACCTTTTGAAGGAATCCTCGTCTAGATCGTTTGGTCTCTCTATTTAAGCCCGTACAGTCACCCTTAAAGATACATGAAAAAAACCTTGTGCAAGTTTTTCAAGGATCCCCTGAAGATCCCCGGAACTATGAGAGAAACCCCCAAAGCAACCCCATTCTAATTCTTAATGCGCCTCAGTCCTTTTTACAAATACCGTAACCAGGGTTATAATTACTTGTAAGTGTAGTGACCTTATATATATATATGTATATATATATATAAACCGAGTTACTAAGTCCCATGAACCCTAAACTAAACTCTTTGTAAATCTCTTATGGAACTCCACAGTTAGCACATACCGTTGTGCGCTCGCAAATCTCTCTGCCCCCGGTCCTTCAATGACCCAAATCAAAGCAACAAAGTCGCTGATGAAAACATCCGTGTATATGGTTCTGTAGTCCTGCAGCTACTCGCCCCCTGCCACATAGGATTATGACATAGAAATCCCTTGAGGAAGGGAATTTTGAAATTATTTTCTTCTGCATTTCCAATTCGTTTTCAACTCGCTGGGGCAATTCGTTTTCAATTCACCCGGTTTGGAGGCCTGGGAACCTAATTCGATTTCAACTCGATTTGAGTTCAGCTTTGGCCTGCGCATAGGACCTACTCTCACGCTCTAGTTATTCTAAATTTTTACAGACGCTAGCCTTGAGTCTCAGGGCTTGAAGGTTGGCCAAGGCTACAACGAACTCGTCAGCGTGCAAGGGCTGCAAGGCTCATGTTTGTTTGCTGCAGCCGCGGGTCAGTGCGACAGGGTTTGGGCACGTCGTGCAACAGTGCCACTGTAAACGCCACTAACGCTTACTTTGGAGTCTCTATGCTGCGGCCTGGAGCTGACGACGAAAGGGCACCTCCAGAGACATCCAAGCAGGCTGACGCGAAGACTTCCTGCAAGTCTGTGACCATCTCTCGACGACATTGAAGACCGGCGTGAATTTCTTTGGTGATGTCTGGCACCGTGTCCAGGAATGGTGCATCGTTGTCCGGATGAAGGCAGACCACATACATCGAGGACACCCGGAATCCATCATGCGTTTGCAGTATATGTAATCTAATTTGTAGATGTTTAGCTGCATGCGGTAGTGCCACCTGCTGCAGTCTGTTTTGAATATGGTCCAGTGGCACTGCCATGGCTCGCCACGGGTTGCTGTACTTTGAGTGCAGTTGCTTGGTTCTCTTCCAATCGACGAGAACCACGCTGTTGTCAAAAACCTCGGCCACAAAGTCAATGCAACCGGCCGAAGACTCATCTTCGTCGAAAATGCACCACTCTGTGCGAAACGCAGGAAGGCTCCACGGCAGTACACCTCGATTTGTCAGTGCATCCAGGTCCGGCGGTTGGCCACTTCTCTTGCATTGCGCGCCCAGAAGTTCTTGATCTCTTGGGGTGTGAAGGGCGCCAGTGCAGTAAACATGACTATCTGCCACGAAGATGATGTTGTCATCTCGCACATGCTAGTGGATTTCATCAAAAGCAAAAAGCTCACGCTCAAAAAACTGGGCAGCCTGTCGTGGGCGAGGTTCAGCGCACGCTTCGATGGGCAGCCTAATCTGCGAGCTTCCCAGCAGATACGTAGGACAGCATGCAGGATTTAGGCCTGGCCTCTCTCCATTGCAAGTCGCTTCATGTGTTCCTAGCGTCTCCTGCGCTGTCGCGGCACAGCTTCGGAATGGGAGCGGCTAGCCATCGCAAGCCAACGCAAAGCTCCATGCCATTGGACAGCACAGCATTGCGCGACATTGCCATAGATCCTCCCACTGTATCTCTCCAATCCATGTCCGGCGACATTGCGTTTGCAAGAGCCTGGCGACGCTGGCGCTGCCGCGCCACCAAGTCGCATTGCAGCCTCACAGCGTGAGCCACAGCGAGCTCCTCCCATTCGTCTTCCGCTCCATGGAAGCCGACCGGGTGCTGCAATCTTGCCAAAGCTTCATTGACAGTCAGACGGTCGTCTGCAACAGCATGGAGAAAGCCACTGGGTTTACCACCGAGCAACACGGACCTTGCCATTCACTATATGTAACATCGGCAGACTTCAAACATGATAGGTAATTTGATTTCAACATACAAGTAACTGTCAGTTGGAAAGCATCAGCTCCTCGCCCCAGGAGGGACTCCATCTGCCCTCCTGGTGGATTCAAATCAACCATCCAAATTGTTGATATAGCGAGTAAGACTACATGACACACTGGGCAAACCAGGCTTATGTAATCGAAGTGCCGGAGCGCAGATCTTCAATGACTACAGTACTGTAGCGATTTCAGCGTAGAAACAATTACCAACTCGCAAAACTCAGCTCCTCCCCCCAGGAACGGTTCCATCTGCCCTTCTGACAGAATCATGCAATCTGAATGCAAATGAAAATAACCACCATGATCTTGCATATATCCATGCCAGTGCCAACGTGAAGTGTATGGTCCTGCCAGTCGACCATCCTCTGATGCCGCCGTTGCCAACGAGACATGGCCATAATGCAGCTCAAGGCAGGTACGTAGATACTCTCTGGAAAGGCCTGCCCTGCGCAAAAGGAAATTGAAGCTTGAAGCCTGGCCATTTCAATCCAAGCTGGACGTCTTAAAACCACAATCAATTAAGATCTCAATGCTCCCGAACCCAACATCATAATACAAATGATGGAACAAAACAATGTCCTTTTTGACTTCACTGTATTCAGTATTCACGAATTCAAGATTTTTGCTACTACTTTTAATGCAAATTCAAAACATTGAATTTCGGAAATGCTGAATTATTCAATAATTCAGGACTTCAAGATTTTTCTGTGTTTAAACTAACCGAAATCCCCAAATATGGAAATAATACATTTCTGCTTTCAAAAACTCAGGAATTCAATGTTTTCTTCTTTGTAAAGCTTGAATTAAATATTGAACTTATGATGTTGAAAATTCACGATTTTTTATGCATCGTATGAATGTTAACCGAAATTCAAAAATTTGGAATTCCAAGGTTCACAGAAATTTCTATGTTTGGAAATCTTGAAAATTCTTGAAACCTGGAATCTCTAATTTCCAAATTCAAGAACTCAATACATTTTGTTTGTTAAAGTGATAAAAATTCATTTTTGAACTTAAGAATTCCAACAACTCAACATGCTTTAACTCTTGAATCTATTTATTTCGACAAGAAAAACATCTTCAATTATTGAATTATTGGATTCAGAACTTCAAAAATTTAAGAATTTTCAACAAATCATAGAATTGAAACTCCGGAAACGGCCAAACGATTCCAAGGCCTACGGAAATTTCATCACTGTTGAAATTTTGCAAATACTGGAATTCAAAAATTTAAGATTTTTCCAATCTTAAACGAATAGAAATTCAAAAATGTTGGTTTTTTGGATTGTTGAAGTCAAAAAATCAAGAATTCAAGGTGTTTTCCTGTTAAACTATACTAGACTTTCAACTATTGAATTGTTGCATTCTTGGCGTCAGAATGTCAAGAATTCAATATTATTGAATTTGCAATGATTTAAAATGAAAAACTTGAACTGTTGAATTCAAATATTCAAAAGTCAAGAACGTTCAACAATTCAACAGTTCTGCAAATTCCCTAAATTGTCGGTCGGTTCTAATTCCTTGAATTCTTGATATTCAACTCAAGAATTCATGATTCTCTTCTTAAGATTAATCTAAATCGAAAATTTGAACATTTGAAGTCTTGAATTCAAAAATTCAAGAATTCAAAATCTTCACCGTTTAAATTTTTAAGTTCGAAAATAGTTCTTGAGTTCTTGAACTCAATATTTTCAGGATTCAAGATTTTTACAATTTAATTAACTAGAAATTCGGATACCTTGAAGCTTTGAATTATCAGTCAAGGAGGCTCACAATGATACCAACAGGCTATCCCCAATTAGACCCTAAAGGTCCTGCGCACAAACCCCTATAGATCCCTTATGGAGTCCTTGAAGGAACCCTTTACCCTCGAGGGCTACTAAGTCCCATGATCCTTAGATCCTGAGACCCCTACACCCTTATAGATCCCTTGTAGAACCGTTTAAAGAGTTTAAGAACCCTTTAAGGAACCCTCAATCCGAACCCTTATAGAACCCTACTTGTAGATCCCTTTACTGAACCCTTTGAAGTTAATTACTGAGTCCCATGATCCGTCAAGTCTTCCTCCCTCAACCCTACATCCAAAACCCAAAACCCAAAACCGTGTTCCCTAAACCCTAAACCCTGAACAAAAACCCTGAACCCTAAACCCTCAACCCTAAACCCCAAACCCAAAACCGGTTTGGGGTCGGAATACGGCCCCTGCGTTTTGCCAGTTTTGAGCACAGGCGTCCTTGACTCCCAAACCAAAGAAACTAAAATAGCGAGAAGGTGTCCTAACAATACAGCTGCTGCGACTCGTATTTGCACATGTGGTCACATTAATACATATACCATGGTGACCACAAGTGTTGCTATACGTATTAGTACAGGTAACACACATATATATATATATATATATGTGGCAACCTCTCGCGGCCGCACTCCGCTGCTGAGGGCAGTACCTGAGACAGGGCTTCGTCAAAACTAATGAAAGTTTCAAGCTTGGGACCGTCACAAATATGCATGCCAATGAGACTAACGAAACCACAAAAAACAAAGAAACTAAAAAAAAAAAGAAACCAACAAAAACCAATGAAACCAAAACCAAAAAAAACAAAATCCCACGGGAGATCCAAAACCAAAGAAACCAAAAAAAAACAAAACCAAAAAAACAAAATCCCAGCCGGAATCCCAAACCAAAGAAACCAACCAAACAAAAAAACAAAACCAAAAAATTGGTTTCTTTGGCTTTGGATTTCGTCTGGGATTTTGTTTTTTTGGTTTTGTTTTTTTGGTTTCTTTGTTTTTTTGGTTTCTTTGGCGTTTTGGTTTCTTTGGTTTCTTTGTTTTTTTGGTTTGTTTGGTTTTGGATCTCCCTTGGGATTGTTATTTATTTTTATTTTTCGTTTCTTTTGTCTTTTTTTTTTTGGTTTCTTTGGTTTTTGTGGTTTCGTTGGGCTCTTGGCTTGCATATTTGTGACGGTCCCAAGCTTGAAACTTTCATTAGTTTTGACTTAGCTCTGTCTCAGGTACTGCCCTCAGCAGCGGAGTGCAGCCGCGAGAGGATGCCATATTGGTTTATATCTATACATATATACAAATATATGTATATATATATATATATGTGTGTGTGTGTGTGTTACCTGTACTAATACGTATAGCAACACTTGTGGTCACCATTGTATAGGTACTAATGAGACCACATGTGCAAGTACGAGTCGCAGCAGCTGTATTGTTAGTAGTATTAGTACTATTGGCATTCTCGCTATTGTTACTGTTACAGCCACGTAGAAACCGCTTCACGAAGCCAATCCGGCCCAAGAGATTTCGTATCTTTCAAAGCCATGCTCAAACTGTTTGAGGTTGCCTGATTCAGGTGATTGAAGCATTTTCCTGCGCAGCATTCCTGCGGATTTCTTTGTATCTCAATCATCAAATCCGTATCGACACGCGCGCACTCGTTTACAACAATAAATTCAGCCGCATCGTTGCTATCACGTGATGCTCATGTCCTGCCCCTTTGCTTTTCTACACATACGTCGCTCCGCGGTTGGTTCAAGCATGCTCATGATAAAGTTGCGTGTCTCTAAAACTAGCAAAACGCAGGGGCCGTATTCCGACCTCTAACCCCCAAAACCATAAACCCTAAAACCCCAAACCCAAAAAACCCTAAACCTCCTGGGTACTTCTGGGCCCGGCCGCCTTCTTCCGCCTGCGCCTCCTCCTCCTCCAAGTCGGCTTCCTGGGGGCTTAGAGGTTCTTGGCTTCCTTTGAGGTTTAGGGGTTTAGGGTTTGGGGGTTTAGGGGTTTAGGGATTTAGGGGAAAGGTAAGTGTTTAGGGCGATAGGGCTTTAGGGCTTAAGGGTTTAAGGGTTTTAGGGTTTAGGGTTTAGGGGTTCCGTAAGGGTCTATTTTGGACTTGGGGTTTGGGGTTTAGGATTTTAGGGTTTCAGCGCTCAGATTCTGGGTTCAGGACAGGGTTTAGGGAACAGCGGGCTTCGAAAGCCGCAGAGGCTTCGTGCCTACCATGTGTTATTTGAGGTTTAGGTTTAGGGTTTAGGGTTTAGGGTTGTTCTGATGGAGCTATGATGCGCGGCTACGAGGTTCTGAACATCTCGAGACAAGGGTTTCGGATTTATTAGGGCTTGGCTGCTCTGTTGTTGCGGGTACATGGCCTCTAACTATATATAGCAGTATGTTTTTAAGGGGCAACAGGCGTTAGATAGAGGGACTAGGAATACCGCAACTTTCTTGATACCTGCCGGCTTGACTTCTGGTCTGCGATGTTTCGGCCAGAGCTCATCAGGGCTAAGGCCACAAAGAAGATCGGAAAGTGGGGACCGAGAACTAGAAGAGGGTTTGTGGGCAGACCTTTGAATTAACGGGACTATAAGTGAATGCTACTGTTGATGCTATACATCCTGCATTACCTTAAGGACCCTAAACTATGGGATTTATGGTATATTCCTTATTGTGGGTAATGCAGGGTTTATATCATCAACCGTATTTTGATTTCGTCCGACCCGGATCTTGCGCTACCATGATTTCTACTACTAGTATAGATATGTAAGTTGTCTATACTCTGATCATGCAGGGACAGCAGTAACTGGGCTGCTAGGTTTAGGGTCTAGGGTTTAGCATTTTCAGCACGCCCTAAACCCTAAACCCCAAGCAAAGCGTGAACCACAAGCCCTCAGGCCCCGCCCCCTCTCCATGCAGAACCCTAAACCCTAAACCCCAGCCTCTACCTGGACCCTGAAGAATCCCCCTTATTTTTGTCTTCCTTATACAAGTCCATAAAAGGTAGGTTCTTTGGGGTCTAGGCAAACCCCACGGCCTAAACCCTAAAGCCAATGGTGCAGATGACCGCTGCTGATTCGCAGGCCGAGGTTCGGGTTCCGTCTTGGTCATCACCAACTGCGGGCGGCTTTTCGATTCTTGCGGGGTTCTTTTCCGACTGCGTACCGCTAGAATTCCTTGCCGGGAGAAGTTACAGCCTCTGGCTGTGGTAGACACTGCGGGCGGCTTAGGGTTCAGGGTTTCGGGCTCGGGTTCGTTCTACAGTGCAGGATGCTATACCTATATATCCATCTACTTGCTTGTCAACTCTAATTGCCCAGCATTATGGGCCATGGGCCGTAAAAATCTAGAGGGTATAACTCATGCTGCCCTTCTGTTGGGGCTGTGACTGCATGGGGCTTTCTCTTCTGCAGGCTCTAAAGACAAAGGGTCTCAAGTACCAAAAGAGTAGAATGTAGGGTGATTGGGAAGGTAACCATAAAAGAAACCGAGGAACCTTTGGGAAAGGACCTCCTAACTTCAGGGTAAAAGGATTCGAAATTTCGAGGGATCTTCCGATCATTGACTCCGAAGATCTCCGGTTGGAAGCACGCGGAGAACGGAGCCCCAATCTCAAGTTGGAGTTCCCAAAATTGCCGGACACAAGATGTGTAAATCTAGATGAAACTCTGCTGCTGCGACCGCCATACGCTTCGCTTCAATCCTGAAAGAGCTTCCTCGCTCTCAAGTTCGGGGTTCAGGCACCGCCAATTGCATTAGGTGCCATACGTTTACTAGGAGGATCATGTGACTTATAGTAGATAGGATTATAAGCTACAATTGTCAGTACCTTAATTGGGGGGCATAAGCAATTAAAAGTACCGTTCGTTGCCTGATTTGCAGCCCTGTAGCTACGAAGTCCCATGATCCTTGAAGTAGTGACCATAGACTCATATGTTTAGGGCACATCGAGGTCCTGGCTCAGAAAGTTTCTGCGATGCACACTGCTTTGATGAAAGCATTGCAAGGGGCTGATCTCACCAGACATCCCATGTACCCCGTACTTAAGACGTATTATTGGGCTCTCTGGGTAAAGCATACTTGGAGGATCACAAGAAAAAGGTAAGGTGACGAGCACCTTCATCTGGGCTGCAGGCAACTATATTTATAGCTAGTTTGCCCTTTCTCTATTCCTAGTGACTGCATGCCATGATCCTCTAAGGCGCCCAAACCCTAAACCCCTGAAGCCTTAAATAAACCCTAAACCCCTAAAGCCCTAAACCCCTAAAGCCTTAAACCCTGAACCCTCAACCCCCTAAAGCCCTGAAAGCCCCTAAAGCCTTAAACCTTCAACCCTCAACCCTACAGCCCTGAAAACCTCTGTTAAGCCTCAAACCTTCAACGTGAAACCCAGAGATCTCAAAGGCTCCGAGAGCTTTGCCTCGGACGGGTGCTTTGGAGCAGCGTGGGATTTCGCTTTTGCAGTCTCCTGTCATCAGAGAGCAGAATAGGTCCATAGGCCATATTCAATTTAACTATGAATTATGTGTTTTTTGAAAGACCTATGCATCAGAAAGCAGAATAGGTCCTGAATAAGTTTTAGGCTTAAGGGTTTAGGATTCGTGGAGGACCAGGTCATCAATGCTTTATAGGCTTAAGGTTTAGGGTTCATTCCCCTTCATCAAGGAACGTGCGCACATCACCGGGGGGGGGGATTGTCATTATGACCTAAGTTAAGCTTCTCAATTAATTCAGCGTACCCAGAACCCGAGATATCCTTACTTAAAGGTACCCTAAACCCTAGGTATCCTTAATTGAAGGCACCCTGAACCCCAATTGTCGTTAATTAACGACTCTAAACCCCAACACCCGTCAAAACGATACTACAGGGGGCCTTGATGCTTGCAATAGGATATTTTGGGGATACTATAGCAATGTATGGGTTTAGTCAGGAAGGGTTTGGGGATGTTGTTCGGATTTAGGGTTTAGGGTTTAGAGTTTAAGGTTTAGGGTTTAAGGGTTTAGGGGTTGGATGTTGGTATGTATTGAGGCTCCTACCCAGCGAGCCCAATACCCCCCAACCAAGGAAACAATACCTTAACTCACAAGACTAACCATCTCTCTAAAGTACGGTATGTACCTGAATTAAGGAGCAGAGGGCTGTCTGGACAGAGGTTCTAAATCTACGTGCAGAGGTTCGACAAGATGGCACTACCACGCCCGGGCGTTTTTTGTAAATATTGACTGTGCCGCTGAAGCCTACCCAACACCCCCCAGCCCTAAACCCTAAACCCCCAAACCCTAAACCCCTAAACCCGAAACCCTGCACCGCAAACCCTAACCCCTAAACCCTAAACCCGAAAGCCTAAACTCGGAGACCCTGAACTCCTAAATCCTAATCAGGATGGAACTCTTCGCTATAACCACCGGCGTTTCAGTATCTGTGGCTCACGCATGCCCTGATCAACTCAAGCTGGAACACTGCCTACCCTTAAACCCGAAGCTTTAAACCCTAAACAATAAACTACACTCGAGGGCTTAGGGCGCGTAGGGCTTCCAAGCAACTACCAAGCTACGACTTGAAACCCAACCAACCCTCGATCAGGAAGTACGGTTGATAATATAAATCCTGCATTAGCCATAATAAGGAATATACCATAATACCCCTAGTTTAGGGTCCATCAAGTAATGCAGGATATATATCATCAACAATACTGGGTGGAGAAGCCTAAACTTCAAAGCCCCTGAAACCCCACAGCCCAATGGGCTAAGCTTTATAGTAAGAAAACCCTAATCGCCTTGATAGGAAAACCTTAATCATTCCTATTCCTAATGCCTGAAGCCCCCAAAGCCCTAAAGGCCTAAACTTTCATCGCTTAAAACCTATAAAGCCCAAGGCTCTAAAGGGCTAAACTTCAATCCGACAACCCTGAGGACCCTAAAGCCCTAAAGGGCTACTGTAAACTTTAAGCCCGAAACTCCGCACGTCGGTTCAACCTAAGCTCTTTGGGTTACCAGGGTTTTGGTTTTAGGGTCTTCAGCGCCGTCCGAGGGTCTTTCGAAGGCGGTGGAAACGGTGCTTTCTTCGCGATTGGACCTCGTTTAGTATGTAGGGTTTGGGAGTTTAGGTGTAGGGGTGGGGGGTTTGGGGTTTAGGGTTTGGGTTGAGGCTTTCGGCCCTAAACTCTAAACCCTTGGGTTAAGGGGTCAGGGTTTAAAGGTTTCGGGTGTATCGATCGAAAGAAGGCCAGGCCTTTGCAAGGCTCCCGGTTGGCACCACTGCCCTAGGCTTCTCAAACAAACAAACAAAACACAAGTTTATGATTATCTTATAGTATATTGCGGTAAATTATCGTATATTCCGGTAGATGCCTCGCTCTCGGATCCACCGAAGCAGTGACAACGCAACACGGATGCCCCTTCAATATGCGTGTATGTATGTGTGTGTATACATATCTGTGTATATTATACATATATATGTATATATGTAGCGTCTCTCTCTTTAGTTTACCTGTGCTTATCTTTAGTTTGCTGTTTATTTTTGAAAGCCCCTTATATGCTCGTCCCTTTAAGAGGCTGCTACACTATACCCCCCAAGCCCAAATCGACTTATCATGGCCCTTCTGCGAGACCTTATGAACCTGTACAGCAACCATGTCAGACGCAAACAACACCTGAGTGACATTATGGTTGATGATATAAACCCTGCATAACCCATAATAAGGAATATACCATAATTCTCATAGTTCAGTGGCCTTAAGGTAAAGCAGGATGTATATCATCAACAAGATCATGAATTGGGGGGCTCCTTCATGATATGTCAGGGCTCGGGAGTCCCCCGCAACAAAACCTGATGTAAGAACCTGAAGTTTTAGTGCTTGCGGGTTTGGGGTTTCGGGTTTAGGGTTTTAGGGTTTAGGGATTTAGGGTTTTATGAGCAGCTCCCTCAAGGGTTTAGGTCCAGGCCTTAGGTTTTGGAAAAAACATATCCTTCAAACAGAGGGCTTCACATAAAGAGCCCCAATAAAGACCCACGATTTCTTCAAATGTAAGGAGCCCTGATAAAGACTTCGGTGTCTTAAAAGGGTAGGATCCAATTGATAGAAAGCCCCAAAAAGGAGCCAGGCTTTCTTAATTGGGTTCTTATATTATTCTAAGTATTACGTCCCTGCCGTTGCAGTCTGGCGACGGACTTTAGTCTTGCTCGCTGCAACGCCCATGCCTGCATTTTCTTCGCTGTATTTAGGATGTGCAGGCTTCTAGGGTTTAGTAAGGCTGTGGGGCTTGTAAAGTTTAGGGGCGTCGGGCTGGGAATTTGCAGGCTTCAAATCTAGCGTTTTGGGATCAGCTTTGCAGGGCTGTAGACACCACTCAAATCCAGGCGACGTCTCCCGAAGCCTTGCAGGTTCTCCGCGATTGCGATCTGCTCCACGTAGGCCTGCATCCGCTGCTGTTGATCCTGCATACGCTGTTGATCACCATCGTCGTTTGCGGCCACTAGTGCAGGAGGCATGGTGGGAACGGCAGCGCGAAGGGTTTCCGAGGCCTCCAACTCTCCACGCCTCGCCAGGCGAGCAGCTTCCGCACGGAAGAGCTCAGCAACAACGTTGTTGGTGCGAACCCTCTTCTTCGGGGAAGCCTCCTTGTGGATGTTCGTCCAAATTGCGCGAGCATGCTCCATCGGTCTGTCACTCTGCAAATAGTTGAAGAGACTCGTCACCTGCGCTTCCGTCATGTGCAATACTGCCATCGTCGCCTGCTGCAGGCGGGCTTGCAAGGCCCGCTCACACCGTCGTTTCCAAGCCTCGCGCCCTATGTCCCTAACCCCACACACGCGCGTATCTGGCCATGTGCTTTCCGAAGATTTTGCTATTTTCACTGATAATGCTGTCATGTGCCCCTGTCAGGACACGCAGGAGGGGTGGGGTGGGGGGTCGGGGGTGGGGTGGGGGGGTGGGGGAGGGGCTGATAGCGTCCGGTTTGATTTCAGTCCCTGTAACCCTAAACCTTGCAGGATCGCGACATCTCTGTCGGGGTTTGTTCTCGAAAGTGCTGGTATTTGCAGGACTT
>CAJNJA010006674.1:0-16725 GCA_905231915.1 Symbiodinium necroappetens
ATGTATATATATATATGGCCACTTCTGCTAGACTCATGCATGCGTATTAGATGGTCTTAACGGTGGATCCGTGAGGGGGCATATATATATATATATATGTATATGTATATGTATATATGTATGCATGCATGTATGGGTGCATCGATAGTGTGCGCGTGTATGAATGCATGGATGGATGGATGGATGGATGGATGGATGGATGGATGGACGGATGCATGGATGTATGGATGTATGAATGTATGTATGTCTATATGTATGTGTGTCTGTAATTAGGCATGTATGCATGTATGCATGTATGCATGCAGGGAGGTAGGTAGGTGGGTAGGTAGGGTAGGGTAGGGAGGGTAGGTAGGTAGGTTGGGGGTAGGGCAGGGTAGGGTAGGGCAGGGTAGGGTAGGGTCGGGTAGGGTAGGTAGGTTTCATGAGTTTCATGTGTGTATGTGTGTGTGTGTTTGTGTGTGCGTGTACATTTATGTGCATATTTCTATTTTGGTGTATTTACAGGTTTGTTTTTGCCGCAGTGTTGTGTACACTCAATTTTTGGTCCTTGCAATCCCAGCATCTAGAAATTTCGAGGGTCTTGAATTTAAGGAACATGGGGTGTGCTGGCAAGATCGTCGATCTTTTTGAGCCTCGCCAATGGCCGTGCCAGTGCCTTGCCTAGTGGCCCCCGACGTTGAAGCCGCTGCAGCCCTTCCTTAGCTCCATGTGACTTCTAGGCTTCTGGCAACTCTCAAGCAAGCTCTGGGCCCTTCTTCAGGTAGCTCCCTGGCCCATGCAGCTCAGCTGCATCTTCGGACGGCAGTGCTTCTTCACGCAGCCCGTGCAGGCAGGGCTGCTGTCGCTGCTGATGCACCTAGCTATTCTGTGAGACGTTCTCTGGACAGGGGCATGCTCAAAGCGACACCGTGTCGAAGCATCCGACAAGCCTCCTCACGTGAACACGATCTAATTCCACCGAGGGCGCTGGTTGATGCAATTGTCGCGGGAGCAGCCCACGAGCTGGGCCATGCACCCGGCGCAACCCGCGGAGTAGCCTGATACTGAAAGCGCGAGACAGCAAGACTTTCCTAAAATTACGACGTAACGGTAGCAGCGTTCTTATGGATATATGCTGCCAAGAAGCCCTGCTTCTTCATGCAGTCCTGGGTGCACGGAAAGCCTGCTGCACAAGAGCGGCCGCAGTGGTTCAATGCCGAGTCGAAGCTCCTCCTGCCGCCGCTCTTCCAAATCTTGAGGTCTGTAGGGTTCTGGCACTTGCCGCCCTCGAGCTCCTCATCGAGCTGCTCATGAGCCTTGACTTCAGCTACAGTCTCGTCTCGGATCGCTTCCAAGTAGTCGACCTTCATACCGCGCAGCTGGTGGACCACCAGCGGTGCAGGTGTCATCAACAGCCATCGCAGCTTCGATGTCCTCGCCGCGGGCAGTCGCAAAGGCAAGAAGCGCCACGAAAATGCGAATGGCCATGTCTCGCCTAGGGTTTCTATCAGAGCAAAATGTAGAGCACTGTCACAATTGCAAAGAAGCCAATAATGCTTGAGCCGATGCATGAACACATGACCCAGGTCTTGCCCGAAGATATGCGCAGGGGACGAAGCAGTTTAACGTTGAACTTGAAACCTCCGAAGGTGGCCAGTGTTGACTCTTCCCTCACGAGAGGCTAAAACAGAAGCAGAACGCACTCATCTGTAGAATCGCTTACCGTGACACCCCACACCCCCAAGGGCACCACTGCGCGAAGAGTAAAGGGCCCTGAGAATGCACTGGCGCGATCTGCAGAACTGGGAAGCCCGCCCGGCAGATGCCTTGCAGAAAGTTCGGATGAACTCGAGAGTCTAGGTGGGGAAATGTGGTAAATGAGTAGGGTCTAAGAGTCTCAAGGGCGTATATATATATATATGTATATCTTTGTATGTATGTATGTATGTATGTCTGTATGTATGTATGTATGTATGTATGTATGTATGTATGTATGCATGTATGTATGTGTATGTGTATATATATATGGCTTGGTATCCGCATTCTTGGGGCTCGACTTCAGTGCCGCATCTAGACTAGAGATGAAGTGTACAAGTAGGCAAAAACCCAAGGCCAAGGCTAGACGTCAGGGACCCCTTCAACCCCGAACCCCCACAGCGAGGCCCCAAATGGGCTCTTCAAGGTCCCTCGCGCCTCGGTGCCAGCTTTGTCAGCCGTTGTATTGTCAGTCGCATCTGCCTTGCCAGGCTTCCTGACAGACTTGAAGCAGCTTGAAGGGCATAGACTACAGCTCGAAAGTACAGGGACAAAGGTGAGGAGGTGCACAGAGGTCTTGATTTCGGTCGAGCATTGCCGTCTGCTGTCTGAGGAATGGAAGGACCACCCTAAGCCGCGCTAGTATAGACCCTGAAGACCTGAGAGTGGCATGAGCACAGCTACAGGGCTCAAGGGAGCCGTACCCGTGAGCAAGTCAAGTTAGGGAAATTCGGGCTCATTGCCATGAGGTGTAAGGCCTCGGCTACTTGGCCCCATTGCCCTCCCTCCTCCCTCACTCAATCTGTATACCCACAACGGTTGTGCAGCTGACATGTCCTCAAGCTCTGAATTTCAGAACCCGCAACCCTAGCTATTCGCTCAACTCATTACAGTAGAAGCCCCAAACCCCTCAACTTACCTAAACCCTAAACCCTTAACCTTAAACCCTAAACCCTAAACCCTGAACCCTAAACCTTACACCCTGCAAACCCTATAAACCCTAAACCCTAATCACGGAGAACGAAGCGACAAGTCCAGCGCCTGCTGGAAGCCTTGGACTTTGCAGCGGCCTCCTGCAACTGCCAAGGCTTCTTCGGACAGCAAGCTCTATATCTATCTATCTCTATATGTATGTATATATATATATTTCTATCTGCCTGCCTGCCTACCTAGCTATCTATCTATCTATCCATCTATCTATCTATCTATCTATCTATCTATCTACATATATATATATATGTACTGATTTACCCTGCGGGCTTTAAGCTCTTAACGAGTTGGTATTATCCTTCGCTGCTTCGGCTTGTAGCTTATTGGGTTTGTGACGTTTTGCGGTTCTAGGGTTCGATGTTTGCAGGGTGCTCGTGCTTTTATGCGTTTGCTGAGGTGGCTGCGAAAACCAAAGCAGCAGACATTTTGCAATGTCAACCCCGACATCAGCGCACCAAAATCCCGATATGCCACAAAGCTACGTTGCTACATGCATTTCAGAAACCCATGGCCTTCTAGATTGAGACATAAAATGAAGGTAGTTCTTCCAAGCTCATGTCTTTCTGGCCTGGGACACGTGTCCGAGTTTGAAGCAATATGACTGGGAGTGTACTGGAGCTGACAGTGGCCTACAAGGCTTCGAAACCAGCGCAAAGGCTTCCAATTGCCACTTGAAGCATCGGGCGCCCAACCCATGCTTAACGAAGGAACCCTCTAGCTAAAACCCCCTGAAGCCCCGACCCGCTGACAACATCCGAGACTACAAATGCTAGCGGGCTCCTCTTTGGCACCAGCTTCTGACCTGAGCCCGACAACGCTGAGTCAGAACTTACGGCAAGCATAGGCAGGGTTTGATTCTGAGATGTACCACCGTGACGATAATTTAACTGTTACTTAATTTATCGATATGACGACTGCTACAGTGTTGCTCTTAACTATGTTGTGATGCTGTACGATTGTCCTCTTGCCGTTGTTGCTGCCGTTCTTTGACGGGAGTTTGCCACTTAATGTCACAGGATATCGTGGCACCGCTTTTTGGTCCGCTTGTTATCACAACTGATGCTGCGCTTGCTACCTGCCATCATTGAAGGGATCGTCTTAGACGCGCATCTTACCCACCCACCCACACACACACACATACACTGACTGGGATCAACAAGCAACTCATCACGTGAAATCAAAGACCCGAACCTGTTCGCAATGCTCAAGCCGCTGCACGGAACTCATATCTATGTAAAGCCACAAGCCGAACTGAGAGCCTGGCTTTTCCTTCTTCTTTGATGGAGATGCGCTTCTGCTGCCTGGAACATCTGACATCTTCCGAGGAAACGGCCTTCTCTCCGCAGTCTGCAGGTCCAGGCATCCATATACTACTGATACATTACCTATGCACCATCTACGGCCATTGCACCCGACAGCCTCTGATAAACCAAACGTTACTATTCTAGAGGCGATTATGTAAGTTTTGATTCCCTCCAGCCACTGCCAAGAGGACCCACAATGAACTCTGGGAGGAATGCTTTCAAGCACGGGGTGTTCGACCTACTGGATGAACTACACGGAAGCCGGACAGTGGATGCGAGGCCTGGCTTGGGCGTCGGCGACGAGTCTGCTGCACCTCAGAAGAAACCAGTAAAACCCTAAACCCTAAAGGGGATGTTGTTTCTTTGTCAGTGCACCCCTAGGTCCGGGATCAGTGACCGCTGTGAAACATCAAAGTGCTGCCCGTGTTTATTCTGCGAGACACTTCAACACCACCCCGCGAAGTGCTGAAGCGCTTTGAAGAATGCTCCGAACCCTCCCTGCATGGCATTGCAAGGCCGTATTCGATGGGCCTTAATCCCTGAATTTAACCCCCTGCAATGCTGCGCTTGCAGTGGTGTGCAGCCAGCCTTCGCCGCCAGTGCCATTCTTGTCCCTGCACAGGCCAGGAATCATCTGGATCACAGGCTCCATGATGTGTTCACGTTTGCAGGGTGTGCTGACTTTAATTTTAAATCTGAAGCCACATGTCATCAATCATGAACCCTGAGAACTGCCACGACGAGCCTAATCACCTTACCCTGAACTCTGAACCCTGGAGTCGGAATCCCGATTAACCCTCTCTTAGCCATGATGACGGCGAAGATGGCTCGAACGAGGGCTGAACACGCGCTCTCGACTGTTGCAGGCATTTGTGTGAAACTGGCTCGGCTTTGATACTCTGGAGTTGCCTCTTGTGTCTCTCATTGCCTCTTTTGCTGGGGTGAGTCATGCTCGTGATGACGATGATGCTGGTGATGATGATGCTGGTGATGATGATGATGCCGACCCAAGACCCCAGCGCTGCTTTCGCCACCAGTAGTAGCTTTGACAGACTTATTTCCGATTTAGGGCTTTGCTGATCAAGATACATACTCCAAAGCCACAAGCATGCCTGTGTTGGGACGCTGGGCGTGAAGCAGACCTTGCCCACCAAAGCAATGAACGTACAGAATATACCTGCTCATTTAGTGTAAGCCTTGCTGGTACTAAGATCAGGTGGAACGGCCAGAGAGCACAGCTTGTGAGAACCACATTTCGGTATCATGCAGCACCTGCGCTCCTACTGCAGGGTGCTGGGTCACGGACTTTGGCTTCGCCTGGCAATGGCCGGGTGCTGGGTACGGCTTGCGTTTCAGGGTCTTTTTACCATGGGTTAAGGGTTTAGGGTTTAGGGTTAGTTATAACATGAATACTAAGGGGCTCAGGATTTCGGGCCTTGGTTCAGAGCAGCCAAGCAGAAGACTCTTTCTGTGCATGTGTCTGCCCTCTCCTCGTGACTTACAGTACGCCTTTGCCTAAGGAGGTTTCGGTGCATGCACGCAGCAAGCCATGCAGCTAGCACGAGCAAAAGATTCGGGCAGGAGCTGGGGGGCAAGGATTGTGGGGGTTGAAGGGTTACATAGGTCACCAGCGAAATTTACAAGCATCAGAAACATGGTCTCCTTAACTTTGCCTGACCGACGTCTGAATTTAACAAGCGTTATGCGCCCTTCGAAGCAAGATCCGAGTCGCTGAAACTGAAACCTCTAAACTCTCAACCACAAAGTCTTAGGGGCCGAGTACCTTAGCCCAAAAAAGGTTAACCTTTTGAATTATAACAGGTTTATATAAGCCCCAAAAGGTTAAAGGTTACCTACTCAGCCCCTAAGAAGTTTGAACCCTGGCATTACCGGCCTCGCTGCCTGGCTCCCCTGCAGGCCTCAGTGGAACCAGCGGGCAAATCATGTCTAGATCTACATGTTCGGGGTTAAGGGCTCTGGGCTTCTTCACAGAGCTTCGAGTGGCGGTGAGAATTGACATGGGTAGGCTGAGACAGGGATAGTCCGATAGTCCTCATGATCCTCGTGAAACCGGCATGGGCCTTCACCACCATCATCATCATCATCATCACCACTGCCAACATCGTCTTCATAATCATAGCTATGACCTTCACTATCATCGCCACCACGACAAGCGACCGTGAGACCACATGCCCCAGCGACTCACGGGTCACAGGATACGAGAAAAAAAGACAATCGACCTCGATCGGCTCTGTGACTACTATTTCTGGGCCTCGATTCAGTTGTGCAGAAGTGGGGGCCGCAGAATGGACATCTCAAATTACGGGCAGAGTGAACATGCCAGGATCTTCGAGGTCTCTAGTCCCTGAACCCGATACCCGAAGTCACACACTGATGAATGCCTCGAAAGGGTAGACTCTTTAAGCCCTATACACGCAAGCCCAAAGGGTTTTGACCGTCCAGATTCTGCATCACAGTCCCGCCTTTCGCTCTTTGCCTTGCTTTTCGCGGACGGCGCCTCCGCAGCGGACAGATCACTCCAGCCGAAGTCCATTCCAGGATTTGGGGGTCAAGGTGCTTTTCGAATTTGGAGAATCTTGCATAACTGGCATAACTGGGACACTTCGCAGCAGTGGTGCCTGGGCTTGGCAATTCTCCGTGCCGTGGGATTCGTACCGGTTTAAGATGCGGGACTGCGACACTCTGAGTGGGTATTGCTTCCCAAAGGACCATCTCCCGATTGTTAACTCATAGCTACTATGCGTCGGTTATACATCCGATGACTCTTGCGTTAGGCCGCCCCGATTCAATCCAATTCCAATTGCATGGATCTGTGCCTGTCTAGGTTGCTCTAGAATGCGAACAGGCATTATAGGTGATAAGGTTGGGGCCTTGATGAATTCAAAAACCTGTTTGGGACTATGTCGAGTTTTGTCTCATCACAGCAGCGGGTGAGCGACTTGCGGCATAATTGCCGCTGCGTTTCACACAGTTTTGAATGCCTGCGCTGCTGCCGGCTCTTCCGCTGTGGATTCGGGCAGCCTGACAGGATGTATGGCCCCTGGCACATCTCCAAAACACTCTTAGCTCGGATGAGGGAAAGCAGCAAATCAGCCAGGACAGTGCACTTTGTGAATTGATAAGCACCTACGTCTACTATAGTGTCCTTGGAACAATGACTCGCACGGCCTTGTCTCCTTTCTGACGTCGTCCTTGCTCCTCCTGCATCAACTTCTTAGGACGTGATATAGGAAGGGGCGGTGCACTCCGGCCCTATGTAGCCTTGCACCCTGGAGGAAGCAGAGGTGCAGAAGCCTTCCTCGCACTTCCCAAGCTTTGAATCATTGACGCCCTTCACGATGAACCTACTTGGACTGCCAGCTTGTTTGCCCCGGAAGGTTTGACTCCGTCCATTGTAGCCTGAAAGGAAGACTTCCGAGATACCGCAATCGAGGATCCGTTCTGATGAATCCTCTCTTTTTAGCAACCGATGCAAACCCAGAAAACCCTTGAGAACCGACCAACATAGGTTTGAGGTCCATGGAGCAAAGACGCTTGCGATTATTGGGTTCAATATTCACCTGGAGGGCTTGCATTGCACCACAGAATGTGCCGGTCGATTGGGCGGTCCTCTGCGCCGAAGTTGGCTTTTGCGACGCCTGCAGGCACGGTAAGCTCGTCAAGATCGGCAGGTTCTGCAGATTCTCCGGCGTGGGTCGAGCTCTGCCAGAGGATGCTTTCGGTTGCAGCTCCAGCCTTGGATCCCTCCGATCTGGGATCCTGCCACGCAGGAAGGATCAAATTGAAAATCCTAGGTACAAGGCCTCGATGCCAGGTGCCAGGACGGTGTCTTGAAACCATGAAACATCTTGAACAATCCATGCATTTTACCTGCAAATCTAAGTCTCACAGCAAAGTAAGCCCACACTTCCCAGGCCTTGGAGGGGTTCAAGCGGGAAGGAGCCTGATCACCAACAGACATGTGCAAGCCTTACCATGGCGTCCGATTCCCTGACTTCAACCCATCAAGCCAACAAAATACGCTGTACACGCTGTGGGCTGAGCCAGCGGAGGTCGTCACCAACAGACCGAGAGCTCTGCCAACACATCTGCCAAAACAACGAGTCGAGACAAAAAGAGGAACGGTCCCCAGAAAAGACGGCTGCAACCTCAACTCATGTCGATCGCAGCCTTTTCCTGTTAGTTTCGATGCCCCAACTCTCGATGACCCGGCCCAAGAGGCATCCAAATGTGAGAGAAAGCTTCATTCCGGGGAGCCGAAATCTCCCAAAGCAAGCAGGGCGCACAGCTAAACACAGCCCAAGGCTTTAGGATGCCAAGTGGCGCCGATACCAACCTGAAGCCCTGAACTCGCAAGCCTAAAGATCAAGCAATGCTACTCCCAACACCAGCGATCGCAAACCCCTAAACCCTAAACCCCTATAAACCCCTAAACCCTAAACCCCTCAACGCCTAAACCCTTATAAAGCCCTAAACCCCTAAACACCTAAACCCTTATGACCCTCGGTGCCGCCCAGCACCCGGCCTTGGAGCCAGAAGCCTTCCTGGAGATGAGCAGAGAGCTAGGCGTCAGAGAGAAACTTCCGCAGGAAAGTGGGTTGGGGGTGATTGGGTTTGTAGGAAAGTGGGTTAGGGTTTATAGAGCTTTTGGGGCTTAGGAAGTAGCGGTTTTGGGTTTTTCGGATGGGTTTAGGGTTTGCATTTCAGTGCTGCCAGATTCTTTCTACAACTGTGACGATCGTCTCTGGCTCGAAATACGGGGCTCTCGTTAAGGGATTCACTTTAGGTTACCATAACAAGGAAACCATATTATTTACTATAGATCCCTATTATGGCAGCTAAACTTAAATCCCTTAACAAGAACCCGGACTACCCCCCGACCTGTGGAAACCCTGAGCAGCTACAGCCCTTGAATTCCTCCGCCATCCTTTCCCCAACACCCTTTATAGACCCTAAACCTGTAACCCAAGACTTCAACCACAACTGATTCCTACCTTTTTTCTCATGTAATAATTAATTTTGATTTTTCAGTAATCAGGACGAGAAACAATCACTTGAGAATGAATTTAGTTTATAAATAATCCCTGCCCTATCCACCCGTGGATTGCAATATCTTCGGCCGTCCTTGGGCCAACGTCATCTCTCAAGAACTGATTTCCTGGCCGCCCAGCTCTGGTGGGGCTGGGGGGGGGGGGGCGTATTCAAGAGGCCTAGCTGCCAAATTCAGGATTCAAGGTGCGGGGCTCACGTGTTAATTGGGGTTTCGGTCCGGAGTTGTGGCTTCGGCTCCGCACTCAATGGTGTTCCTTTCATCCTTATGCGCTGCGGCATTTGGATGATGGATGCTCGCTTTGGGAGCTCAGTTTAAGGTGCATACACTGAGAGCCGGACAACCTTCACTTGAGAAACCACACTGAAGTCAGAACGGGCTTCAGGATAAGATCCTTTGCCACAACTTGTTTGCTTGCGCGAGAAAGGGCCTCACCAGCATACTGATGGCATTGAGGCTTGGGGCAAAATAGAGCTAGGTTCGTCACAGAAAACCTGAACCGCAAATTCCCGAAAACCCTAAATTCACACCGGAGAAATCACAAGCCCTATATTAGACCCTTCCAGCCCTAACCGCCCATTCCGCCTTGGATGGTACTCATCGCCGAGGCAAGATCAGCTTCGAGCTCCTTCGATTCGTGCACACGGAAAGATGAGAATTTTCTGCAGTGGAAAAAGAAATGTCGAACAGCAACATGAACAGCAATGCGCACCAGATTTCAAACAAAAGACGACATTGATTCTGATACTAACTATCATGTTCGCCATAAGATCCACGGCACAAAACATCGTAATCATGATTACAATCGTACTTTACAGTATGACTACGAATAAAAAGATGGGTGACAAGTGAGTCAGCCCAGCGGGCTTTGCAATCCCTGGCCAGTAGGTTACGTGCAGCGAAAGTCCTCCAAGCTCAGCTGCAGGGCAGACGTACTGCCGTTCTTGAGGAAGTACTTGTAGTCATCGAAGCTGGGGTTTGCCAAGAAGCAGACCTTCGAGGGAGGGGCTCCGCTGCAGACAGGATGATGAGATACTTCTCGGCACTACCGCTGACGAAGCCCCCCACGCATTTCCATTTGTGTCGCTAACGAACGGAAAATTGGGATCGGATGAGAATCTGGCAACTTCCTTTCCCGTCCGATGCCCTCGACCATACTGAATCGATGCTTGCTCCGATTCTGGCGATTGGCCATTGATTGTTGGATTGTCGTGTTGGCTGCAGGACGCTCTTTGGCTGTAGCATGGCAGGAGCTCAGAGACCTTGATTCCCATAAAGCGGAAAATAATCATGTAAAGGTTCGGGGCTGTGACGCTGTGAGTCCCTCTGAAACCGTGAAAAGATGAGGCCGTTGTAGAATGTTAAAAAGAAAAAGCCTCCAACGCCGGGCCTCCACCTGCACTGTGTCTCTCCCGGTGGCCGTGTATTCGAACCAGCCTTTGATGGGCCAAAGAGCCTGCAGAACATGAGGGGTTCGGAGGTCACAGACAGGGTTTATAGTTTCGAATTTCTGGGAGTGAGGCATCCGACTGCAAACGCAGAGGCAACAAAGACAGCAATATATTCAGGAATTGTAATTACCGTCGCCACTGTGGCTGCGGCGGTCCCGCCATCGCCGTAGTAGACCCAAACATATGCCCTGTACGTGTAGAAGAACAGTCAAGTCGTTCCAAGATGTCTTGGGCTTCGTAGTCCACCACGGTACATTCGCGTTGCACCCAGAACCGTCCTTTTCGTGTATTCTTGACCAACGGAGCTTCACAAGCACTTGACAACTGGAAGAACTCATATGCCTGAACTCTGAAAGACTCGAATCCTAAGGCGCTAGGCTCTAAGCCTGCTGTGATTCAACGGCGCCATGCACCGTCTTCCGAAAGACAAACACAGTGTGGCACAAGACATTCCACCCTTTGGCTGAGCGCTTAACACCCATGGGCCCATGGATGTATAAGGCTGTTCCAGCTCCCTAGACTCTTGACATTCCACAACATCCCTCCGACGGACCTCCTCCCGCAACCGCTCGACATGCCGTCGGGCAAGCCAGGCACGCCATTCAGTCTGCGTGCAGTGTAGTGAAGTCTATGTCTTATGGGTTTGAGAGATTGGTCTCGGGATATCTGGGCTGAGACATCGTACTGGCAGGGCTTAATCCGTCCCAAACCTCGCAGGGTCCAGTCTGGGCTTACTCGGCGGCGATCTACTCCCGAATGATCAAAGTTTGGATTAGCATGTCGTAGTACTAATCTTAGGACTTGGGGCCTTTGAGAACTTATTCCGTTGTGCTGCACTCGTTCTTCGGGCACGGGGCTAGGATAGCAAGGATGCAGGAAATGAGAAGTTTCGCTTGCGCGAGCGAGGCTGCCACCACTGGCAAAGGCTAGTCATACAACCAGGGCATGTGGTTTCTTGACTCTTTCGTTTCCGGCAGCGACAGCTGGAATGACAACATGCCGTGATCGCTCCACACTTTCTTCAGCCCACGAAGCACAGCCCGGAAAGCAACAGACCCACCGGTAATGATGTGCATGTACAGCACAACAGTCGTGAACCCGTCAGACGCATAGTTCAAGCCCTGCGGAACCAGATCGCAGCGCCGACACAGCCAAGCCCCTGATACCTCCAAACCTCAAACCGCAAAGCCCGACCCTGGGGAGGTCCTCAAACTGTGGAGAAAGACTGGCCTGTATCATGGTGGCCGCAAACATCTTGACATTGTTGGTGATGCCAATGTGAAGATAGCCCTGCAGGGCTTGGGTCTCATTTTTTTCGGGTTCCGGGGCTAAGGATCTGGCGTTGATAGCTCTGGGTATACGACTGCTGTTGGAGAAAAACTCTGATATATTCAAGGGATCGATGTCTTAGCAGTACTGACTTACAATGCGTGAATGGACTACTGCGCGTCCGGGGGCAGACTGAATTGTGAGCTTAAGCCGAACAACCTTCCCTGAACTACTCAATAAGATTCACACCAGTGCTAGTCAATCAAGACCTTTCAGGGCTTGCGACTAGAAGTTGGTGGGATAATCTTGAAATCCACCTGCAGCACAGTCATGCTGGCGGAAGCAGACCGTGGGCTAGTACAAAGCGCAAGGCATGCTCCTTGAGCGTCTACATCATGGTCACAGTAAAGGCTGGAAGTTTCAAAGAGCACGCGGTGGGCCTGGGCCAGAAATCGCTTGACGAAGGCCTGGCAGCGGTGATGCAGTAGCCTCGTAGCCCTGTAGCGGATTGGGAATGCAGAGCATCCTCCACAGTAAGGCCCTGAACTCTGGCATGGGATAGAAAGCAGTGGATTTGAGCCCCAACCCTGCCCTCCGAGCACGAGCTTGAGAACTACGGAGCTTCCTGCCTGCACGGACTTGATGCTGTCAATGTTGCTTTCCATTGCAGCCTCCACCCAACGGTTAGGGCTTGATAATGACAGCTGGATCCCGGAAGTGTGCGCCCTGGTTCAGCAACTCCCACCCAGTCTGACGAAGAACCCCGATCATGCACTGACGGCACTGCCCCACTAGCTGAGCCACGGGCATTTCGCTTCTCAAAGATGAGATTCCGTCCTTCCAAATCAAGATGGGCGATTTGTTTAACAGAACTAAGCTGCAGGCTCTGATTTTTGCCATCACTGCTACTGGAACTGTACATATCGTTGACGCATGCTCTTTTGGGGTCGTTGATTGGGGCTTCGGGATTCTTCCCCCCATCCATCCGATGGAAACAAGCAGTCGTCCTTAGACGCAAGACCTTCCTTCCCCAACACATTACAAGGCTTGCATGGGTGGAGTCAGCATCAAAAATGGCCTCATCGCTGAGGCTCCGGCGACGCACACTGTAGCCTCGCGTGTGGCCTGAACGCAGACGAGCTCACGGTATGGGTTTATAAGTATATCGGGGGCTTTTGGATCAGAGTCAGCTCACAGCATCTCACCACCAGCAGCAGTTGGCATCCTCCTCGCTGTGTTCAGTTTCGCCCACGAGTGATAATAACTAGAACGAGTTTGGTGGGACCATTGCATTCACTAGTGTGATCCACGGCAGTCATTCATTATCATGTGCACTTCTTTTGTTTACTATTCGGCAAGGGAATGGTCGTTGTCAGTAGTAGTTGAATTACTGTCCCTGCAAGGATCATCACGACTTCGGCACCCAAGGATATGGAATGATCTGGGGATCCTAGAGTCTCATATTAGGGGCCTTAATAGGTTTGGCGGGCATATTCTACTATAGTCATAATAAGGAACACCCAAAAAATCGTATTGGCATTTATTTAGGCCCCTATATACTAGAATGAGAGACTCCAAGCCCGAATCCGAAGCTACACTTCCGACAAGAGCCATGATCGGGGAATGCTATTTGCAAGCCCTCCTGAGCATTCCCCAACCCCCAGGTACCTACTATATAGGGCCCTAGGGGCTCTAGTACCCTATATAGTAGGTACCTGGGGGGTTAGGGATTAGCCCCGTAACCTCATCTATTCACACGCCCAAAGGTCCATACCAACGAACCAGTCCGCCAAGGCACGCTGAATGGTAATGGCCGCAGCTTTCCTTCTGTCCACTTCCTGCAGCAAGCTTTGTGCCGCTTGTCAACTAAGGTGTCTTGCACAATCACTGGTGGCCCTAAACCCTAAACCCCTAAACCCTAAACTCTAAACCCTAAACTCCTATAAACCCTAAACCCTAAACCCGGCTTGAAGAATCAGGTACGGCTTTGGTTCGCAGCACGCGGAACCGGCTGCAGGATTTCTTGTCCTGACTTCTGAGCCTTCAATGCTCCAAAGTACCCCCGGGGCCCCAGTCGACAATTTCTGAATCAGGGTTTAGGGTTTAGGGTTTAGGGTGACCTTCACCTCTCAACTGACAGTCTTGAAAGCCACCCTGCCAAAATCCTGGATCCTTGCAGCTCCACTCAATCCACAAACTTTCTGAAGAAACCAAACCCAGAAGCACCGATGCCCTTCTATTGAGCTTTGTCGTCTGAGGAGTGAGGAACCGGGGTTTTAAATACTCCAGGACTTCACGAGAAGCCCGAGCCCAAACCCCGACCTCCTAACGGTGGCAGCATCATGCGGAAACCTACCAAATGAGGTGATACACCGGAATCCATGGACACTTCCAGCAGTCGGCGTGTTTGTATTCAACCACAGCTTGATACCATACTTCTCTGAGAAGTACCTGCGAGCGCGTCGCGAAAGCATCCCGAATAATTACAGGCTGCAACTCCCATTCCATGGACCACTGCATTTTTGCTAACACTCTCTGAGTTAGAGAACGAGATGCGATTAAAGCCGTTTGAGCGTAGCTGCCAACCACTGCTGCACGAAAAGTTTTCACATTTCCCGCAGCTACGAACGCTGGTCAATCTGAAGGCAGCCTTTGTTTATCTGACAAGCAAAAAAGTTACTTCAAGGCAACTCGAAACCCTAAACCATGTGTACGTCGCCCTTTTTACAGTTACAACCCTCACAAGAAACATCCTTGAGGCTGAACTCCACCATTCCCTCCACGGCGCTTCTGGCGATCTCGGTTTGCAGTAGCAATCACGATACCGGCACAACCGTACTGACAAGTACGCAAGTTCATCTCCAGGGCTCTGGCTTTCTTCAACCGCGTCGTTCTTATCCTTGCCAGATGGCCTCTCGTGTGCAGAGGCATACTGCTGTTGCTGTTGCTGTTGCTGCTGATGTCGTCGCTATGTACCTTCAGTTGCTGCTGTGGCTACTGCTGCATCTGCCGGTGTCGTGGTGCAGATCGTCGTGCTTGCGTGTTTATGTACTTGATTTTCATATTGGTGTGCTCTTTTTCTGCTGTCGTGCCATGGTTTTCGCCAAAGTGCATGTGGTTCTGCACAGTTGTTGTGACCCCAAAATGACTGAGCTGGAGGAGAAGCGCCAGCAACGGAACATGCCACATAGGCATGCCAGGGAGGGCACCCTCACGGCAAGGTGTCTTTCGGGAGGCCCTTGGAACCCAACAAACCTAGCAAATCCAATTGCAGATCGTGGCTTTCGTGTTGGCCTCGGGCCAATCGCTGGCAGTGGACAATGGCCATGACCTCCCAGTTGCTGACACCCACCTGAACGAAAATTAGCGAGCTTCATGTATGAAACACAAAGTACTGTAGTTGCTGCTGTTGCATCAATACTTGAGCCAAGTTCGGGCGTGGCTACTAGGCCGAGCCCGCCGTTTTCGCATGGCTACCGTGTAAACAGTTGTTATCCATGATCTCGCAGGCATGTCATCTGCCATCTAGAAAGTCAAACTTTGTAAGTGCAAGGCCGTTGCTAAACAGGCTTCCTTCTTCAGATTGTCCATAAACTTCTTTCACGGGCATGACCATGGAAGTTCTGCACAAGCCCCGACCGAAAGCCTCGAACTACCAAACCAACCCCCACAGCCTGAACATCACTTTGTAAGGGGGGGGGTGCTAAACCACGGGACCCGTGGTCAGGCCACCCTGCTAAAGCCGGCCCGCCTTCTTGAAGATGTCAACAAAGTTGGTCTTTTTCTCGGTCTTGGGCTTTTCCTCGGCACCTGCACGATCCCTGGACTCGGACGAAAACGTCGAAAGCTGTGCAGTACCCGACAAGAAAGTGCTAAGACCAACAAGAATAAAGTCATCACCTCCGATAAGCGGAACATCATAGAATAATATCCATAAATCCCTAACCCCTTAGGTACCTACTATATAGGGTACTAGAGCCCCTAGGGCCCTATATAGTAGGTACCTGGAGGGTTAGGGAAAGTTAGGCCTGCAGGCCTACTGGCCCTCACTGCCCCAAGCTGCCTAGGACTTTACTTCCCATTTCCATGGGCCTGGCTCCTCATCCTCCCAGGGCGCCATGAAGACTTGCCTTCAGGACTTGGGGATAGGGTTTAGGGTTCTAGGTTGGCCCCTTAAAGCCTCTGAAAAATACTCGTAAATAAGATCCTCTTAAGCCCAATAAGGGAAAACATAAAATGTCCCAAAGGCCTACCTAGTCTTTAAGGCACCTGATTCGAAAGGAGGACGGACAGCTGCTGCCCCACCGCTGGAATCGTGTTCCTGGGCTGCTCCCACTCGCAATCTTGCTCGTCTTGGTAAACTATACAGCTATGCTAATATAATATATCTAATGTGTCCTCTACCTATTTGTCCTCTACCTTGACGCCCTGAACCTTGACAGAATGCTGCCAGGACCCTCATAGAACCTTTTCAAGCCCTTAAGACAGCCTGAGCCAACATCTTCACCCGAAGCCCTTTATCCTAAACCCCCTAGACTCCTCGACCAGCAATGCCATAAATTATCGAGCCCATACAAGAGCCCTCACCGGAAATCTTAAACTCCTCCACCCCGCAGCACCATCTTCATATGTGTAGTTGTCCAAAATAGGGTCCCCGTTTAGGGTCCTTTTTATAAGGGTGCCGTACTATATTCGGGACCTATAAAAAGGGTTCCTAATTTAGAACTACCCAAACCCTAAACCCTAAACCCTAAACCCTAAATAGTAGGATCCTGACTATAAGGACCCCAAAATAAGGTACCCTAACTTTCGGAAAGTCCCATACAGAGCCCAGGAGGGAGCCTTTTGAAGGGAACCACTGAGCTCCCAAGGCTCATGAGACCGGCCACCAATGCGCAGTTGCCTG
>CAJNJA010006675.1:0-34305 GCA_905231915.1 Symbiodinium necroappetens
CTATGGGCTTCGCCCGACTTCCAGTTTGATTGAGGGCTTTCCTACTGCCTGGTCGCTAAACCCTAAACCCTAAACCCTAAAACCCTAAAACCCTAAACCCTAAACCCTAAACCCTAAACCGCTAAACCGCTAAACCCTGATTACTTGCTCCAGAATGGCTTTGGGCTACTTTGAGTCTGAGAGTTTGGGCTTTGGGGGCTCCTGGGGAGGAGCCCGGAGTTCAGGAGGTTTGGGGTTTAGGGCTTTTGGGACTTTTGGGGCTTTAGGGCTTTTAGGGCTTTTGGGGTTTAGGGCTTTTGGGGCTTTTGGGGTTTAGGGCTTTTGGGGCTTTTGGGGTTTAGGGCTTTTGGGGCTTTTGGGGTTTATGGCTTTTGGGGCTTTTGGGGTTTAGTGCTTTTGGGGCTTTTGGGGCTTTTGGGGTTTAGGGCTTTTGGGGCTTAGGGCTTTAGGGGCTTTTTGGGGTTTGGGGCTTTTGGGGTTTAGAGGCTTTTGGGGTTTAGGGCTTTAGGGCTTTTGGGCTTTAGGGTTTAGTGCGTTTGGGGCTTTAGGGCTTCTGGGGCTTTTAAGGCTTTTGGGGCTTAGGGCTTTAGGGCTTTTGGGGCTTTTGGGGTTTAGGGCTTTTGGGGCTTTTGGGGTTTAGGGCTTTTGGGGTTTAGTGTTTAGGCTTGAACTTAAACCGTTTTCTGCTCTTCCGTGGAAGATCATGTGCGGGTTACCCGTGCCGTCGATCGGCCTCTACCTTTGCTCCCTGTGCCATGCGCGGAGGTCTGAGAAACTTCCCACCGGAAACGATCAATCGGGACCATGCCAGCCGGAAACTCTTGAACCCTAGACTGGTTTTTTGGGTTTAGGGTTTAGGGTTTAGTTTTCTTTCTTTCTTTTTTTTTGGGGGGGGGGGTTAGGGGTTCACCATTTTTTCGGCTTTACGGTGTTATGGGTTTTTCGGTGGCGCAGGGTGTAGGGTTGAGGGGTTTAGAGTTTCGGGGTTCAGGGCTCACAGGGTTTATGGGTTTATGTTGTAGGACTTGGGGGTTTAGGATGGTTCAGAGGTTTAGAGGTATGTCGCGGTTTCTACAGCCTTTATGAGCTTCTGAGACCAGTGAAGCTTTGCCGTGAAGCTTGCGGTGTAGATGGGGTTTAGGGTTTCAGGGTTTTAGGGTTTAAGGGCTTTAGGGTTTTAGGGGTTTAGGGTTTTAGGGTGTAGGGTTTAGGGTTTAGGGTTTTAGGGTTTAGGGTTTAGGATAACTTATAAGGCTTGCATTTTGTTGCTTTGGGGGGGGGGCGGCTGTGAGCTCGGTTTAGTTTGGATTTATGTTCGCTGGCCCAGTATATAGTTTCGTGGCGTGGGCCAGGACTTATCGAAGATCCAGGCGCATCAGTATACATTTGACATCTCGCATCGTTTCTGCAAGCACTGGATTTCGTCACGACGGCTGACTGGTTGTGAGATCCTCTCTGGCACATTTGTTGGATCTAGGTAGCATCTTATGAGACCCCTAGCCTTGTAATCCACAACGGCTGGACAGGTCTGCAAAAGCAGATTTGAACAGAAGCCTGAAACACATTTCACATACCTCATAAAACAGGTGAGCCAAACCGGATCCCATTATTCAGCTTGCTTACTGGTTTCCTTGTCCAGTTTTCCGGCGTATGGCACGTATGCCAGTTTTGTTAAGCAGATTGATGTTTACGGCTTCTCCAATCGAGCATGGATTACAACCCTAGCCCTTCGCATGGTATTCGAATGCCCTGACATGGCATTGCACAGTGGAGATTTCAATCTAAGGCAGCAAAGCCGTGCTGGCCGAAGCAGTCAAGTCCGGCGAGATAGCCGCCATCCGCGCTGTGACCCGTCGGCATTCTGCGATTCAGGGATTGGATTGGGATTAGAGTCTTTAGAGGTCGGTCGGTCGGGTAGTTGTCGTTCTATGGTCAGCTTGAATAAATCCGGCAAGAAATGCCTTGTGCTGTGAATCTCTGTCGAGCTGGCGTATCGGTGGAGATTCTACTTCTTTTCCAATGCGCTAAGGTTCCAAGTACCTAATAATCGGATACTCTCTCAGATATATACCTACAGAACTACTATGCTAAACCCAAGTACCTTATTATTTGGACCCTTGGGGCTGCCCTAAACCCTAAACCCTGAGCTTTTTCATTAACGTAAGTGTGGCTTGAAGCAGCACTGCGGAAACTTCCGGGCTTAGTTTGGGGAGCAGATGATGGTTAGGCACACCACAACAGAAAAAAACAAAAACAAAAGATTGGGCTTAGGGTCTAGGGATGAGTCCCCTAACCCCCAAGGTACCTACTATATAGGGTACTAGAGCCCCTGGGGCCCTATATAGGAGGTACCTGGAGGGTTAGGGAGTCGCCAGGAGGGTCCATATGTACCATCATTATGGAATTAGGTCCCCCCAAAACCAGAAGAGGGATGGTCTTTTGGGACTTAATCTGTTTAATTCCACAGTGGTCGTGCATATGGACCCTCCGGGGCCAGGGGCCCTAATAATTAAAGAGAGTGTGTTCTAATTAAATTAGGCTTTTGGGGATCCATAATGTTATAATTACAATAAGGAGCCTGCAAAACCCCATTCTAACTATTAAGGCCCCTCTATGAATTCTTTTGCTTTGCGCCTACGGGGTCGGCAGCTTTTGCTTGACGTTTCGTCGTTTACGCTGTCTTCTGGGCCCGCAAGTCCATGTCGCAGAAAGTTACGAACCGCCTTCCTCCTCAGTCCTCTGTCTACAAGTCTGAATTTCTGCTACTGCTACTGAGCTACTGCTAGTGCTACAGCTGCTGCTGCCAATGCTGCCGCTACTACTATCAGCACCAGCACCAGCACCAGCACCACCAGACTGTGAAGTATGCTCACATGTTAAGCTTCCAAAGTGATTCGAAGAGTTTGACTTCCAGCAGAGAGCCGTACGCGACCAAAGCCCATTGCTGTCGAGGCACAAGGTTTCATCGTGACGCGGGCGCACTGGAATGCTTTGCTACTGCTTTCTGTCGGCACCACGGGTTCCTAGCGCAGGGGAGGGTTCAGGAGTTCTAGCCTCTTTCAGTGATCTCGGACCCCTCCCTCAAACTAGGTAACTAGGTGAGTAGGTGATCTCATGCAAGTCTAAGATTGCAAGGCTGGGATATCATTTTCAATACATTCGACCTCAACCCTAAACTCTAACCTTTCTATAATAAGTATTTCCAGTGTGCAAGTGTGGACCGTTGAGAATAGATCTTGCTTTAAGGAGATCCCTGCCACAAAAGGGTACAGACTCTCCTACTGTGGGTTTAGGGTCGGCTCCTATTCCCCTACTACTGCATGCATCTGTTGCTGCCACTGCCACCACTAGCACTGGCTCTCACTAGCACTACCATCACAACCATCAGCACCACCACCATCACCACCACCACTGTGACGACGACGACGGCTACTCCTACTACTGCTCCTACTGCTGCTGCTCCTGCTGCTCCTACTTCGGCTGCTACGTCCTCCCCCTTCAAACCTCCCCCGTTTGTTTCCGAAGTTTGAGTCAGGTCTGAGTTGTCCCTTTTGGACCTTATGACGGGCCTGTAGGGTTTCTATGTTATCAGAGTTTACAAGTAGGCTTTAGGTTTAGGGTTTGTATCGTTTAGGGTTTAGGGGTTTAGGGTTTCAGTGGGGTTCCCATGTTTTATGAAAGTCAGTTTCCTCACTGCGAAGTAAGTCCTGTGACTACCCAGACCTTCCAATATCCCTTATTTTCAGGAATATACCTTAGATCAAATTAAAAGGGATCCCATTATAATTTAAGGTATATTCCCTAATCGAGGGACGTTGGAAGTCCTGCGACTGTTTGGCCGAGGTCGCGCAGTTGGCGCCTCCCGACGGAGCAAAGAGGGGGAAGAAGCGAGTTGCGCCAGGAAAGTCGCCGAAGGCAACATTGTGTTTAGGGTTTAGGGTTAGGTTTAGGAATAGATCAGGGCGAACTCTAAGGGTTTTGCGGGCCTTAAGGTTTGGAATGGCAGCAGTATAGTATCAATCGTAGCATGTCGAGGAGTAGCTAGTACCAACGTAGCATCTCTTCGACCAGAACAAGCGCTTCATACCATGGATTCCTGACATGTTCCAGTGCACCGGGGCCTCTTCTGAGGATGTCCATCTCAGGTGATAAGTTTCGGTTCTGAAGTTGTGTCGTGCATGGTGTCGGGTTCAAAACCGAGGGCACTGGAATACTATTCGGGGGGAGGGGGGGGGATTGTTTTGTTGAATTGACGGTGCTATTGCGTGTCCTCTTTTTAAGGATAGTGCCGTGGACATGCAGAACCGGAAAATGGCACTGGTTCCGCAACCATTTTACCTGCAAGGTGAATGTTTCTGGGTAGGATCTAATGTGTGAATACACCACGAACCCTTAAGCCTGTAAGCCCTAAGTGAGCCACAAGCCTTGCCCCCAAATACGAACCCGATCATCCTTGCAAGCCCTGCGAGACCTTGACCCTGAACCGAACCCTATAAAGGTTTGAGGGTTTAGTGTGGCCCGAAAGACATTCAATTTCAACTCGCGAGGCAGCAGCCTCGGCGAGCTCGTCAGCACCAGCGGGCAGTGCAAAGTCGAGCAAAAAAAAGATTGGAATACACGGGCGGGGATTGATCACCATTAGTATTCCTTGGGGCCACTTGCTCTGACTAACTATTAGAAAAAGTAATAAAAAAGGCACGCAAAACCCTGTTCCAATAATCAAGGCCCCAGTTTCATCCTGTTAGTCTGTTTTCTTAAGCAACCTCTAGGATCCACTTGAAGCTTGAGGCTTTAGCCGTTTAGAGCTATCTATCTATCTATCTATCTATCTATCTATGGTGTATCTATCTATCTATCTATCTACCTATCTATCTATCTATCTATCTATCTAGCTATCTAGCTATCTATCTCTCTCTCTATCTATCTATCTGATCTTATCTGATCTTATCTTATCTGATCTTATCTTATCTTATCTTATCTTATCTTATCTTATCTTTCTATCTTTCTATCTATCTATCTATCTATCTGTCTATCTATCTATCTATCTTTCTATCTATCTATCTATCTATCTATCTATCTATCTATATATATATATCGAGAGAGAGAGAAACCGGTTTTAGGGTTTAGGGTATATCTATATATCATATACATAGTGTATGTAGAGGCCTGGAGAATTCATAAAGAGGAATCCTCAGGGCTCCTTATGAACTTTATGCTGTAATGTTTCCGACAGCTCTAGTGTTATTTCTGAACTTATGGGTCCAAAACCAAACGAACGTTTCAAACATTTGGGGCCCTTATGACGTAGTCCCTATTCTGAAAGTTTGAACTGCTCAACCTCTTGGTGTGTGGGAAGTAAGTTCAGGTATCACGGTGGCCCTGTTGTGATCCTGTGCTCCCTTGTGACAATAGCCACCTTAGGTCACAGACCTTGAGAGAACACCTCAAGCCACAAACCCTGACTTTCCGCAAACCTCCAAGTGGCCCAAAGCCCCAAACCCACACTCTAAAAAAACACCATCACCCAAATCCTAAACCTGAAACTTGGACTTAGATGCTTGTAGAGCCCTACGAACACTCCTTATCACTATATACGTAAAGCTGTCTATACATCTTCTGAAATCCTGACAAAAAAGTTCACGAACCTCCTTTTACTTCGAATAAAGCCCTCCCCATAATATTTTTTTGAACTAACCCCTAAACCCCAAACCCTAAACCCTAACTATCAAGAAAGACCGCACCGAGAGGCCCCGAGCAAAACTGGAAGTGGGCCGATCCGAAGGACACTCGGCGGAGCAGCCTTTTGTCCTACACTGCGCTTTAGGGTTTAGGGTTTTAGGGTTCAGGGTTTGGGGTTTAGGGTTACGGCCTGGGACTTAGAAAGTAATGTTATAAGTAAGGTTATAAACGGGATTACCACACTTAAGGGGACTTTTCCACCCGAAGTCTTAGCCTACTTGAGCAATTAAGTAGGTTTTGTTATTTACAGTTTTCGCGCGGTTGTAGAGGGTTCTGTAGCCTTTCAGGCCCAGTGGTAGGTCCCGGTATCTGAGAATATTTCGGGTGATGGGTTTAGCCTTGTAGGGTTTTGCGTTTTATTAAATATTCATGGGGGTGTTGGAGTTCAGAAGTCTGGGTGTGCTTTACCGTCTTGGGGCTTGTGGAGTATAAAGACTCGCTTTGAGATAGCAGGATAATTGGTTTGAGGGTTTTGGGATTTGGGCGTTCTGGCCAGGTTTCTGTCTGTGCGATCAGCAGAAATCCCCATGGAATTCGGCTGAATTTCTCTCATGCGGCTTGCATGGCCCTAAACCCAAAGCTCTCAGCACCCCCCCCCAAAAAAAATCCCGGAACAATTCTCCCTTTCAGAAAGCCTTTGATGCCTTGATTCTTCCGGGTTTAGGGTTTAATGTTTAGTCTAGTTTAGTGCCTAGGGGAGCCACCAGCCTACAAATCTCCCAAATGCAGGACACTTCCTTGCAGCTGCAGTTTGTGCCCAGCCCAGTGAGGAGCAGGAGGTTGGAAGGGGATGGTTTGACGGCTTTTGCCCTCCCAGAAGGCCCAATACCTTTTCAGTTGCTGAGATATTGTTTAACACCATCCCTAAACCCTAAACCCTAATGATCTAAGCTCTCTTCAGCGATTGGGGGTAGCTTGGGCTCTTGGGGGTTGTTGCACCGCCTCAGTTCTTCAGGACGGGCTCCTTTGTTTTGGAGTCGATTTCGAGGATGTCTCGTGTAGGGTTGCTTCAGGCTTCAGGGTTGGAAGCTTGTGTTTCATCGTTTTAGGTTAACCCTAAACCCCAGCATGTAAGCCCTACGACCTACTTAAGATTGTAGCGGCGTAACAGCAGATGAGGTTCTGAGTTTGTTGATCTGGAGCTGCTTTAAATTTGAGGCTATTCAGTATGTTTTGGGGATGTTGAAGTGGGGCCCAGATTCTAAGATGGTTGGCAGTTAGGGCTCAGGGTAATGATCGAGGCACAAATAAGGACATTGGGGATGCATTTCGGCTGTCTGCCTGAGTGCTCTTGCGAAACTTCAGTGGGCTGAGTGATCTTGCGAAACTCGAGCCGGCATTGTGGAGGATTTGCCAGGCTGTGTTGTTTAAACTCTTTGTTTCTGGACTCGTGAGGGCAGCTTTGTGCCTTCCGGCTGGGACCCAGGACAAGGAGGGTATATGGCAGCTTCAGATCACCCAGACTCGAAACCGTCCAAGAGACAGCTACCAGCAAAAAGAAACAAACTCTAAACCCCAAGCTGCCACTCGGTGCTTCAAACCCTGTAAGCCCCTAAACCCCAAATCCACGACCTTAAGGTCCATACCCCAAAGCAGCCAGACTGGCAGGTCCTCCGCAGCCGGCGAGGAAGGCGACTTTCGGGCGTTTTTTTGTAATGTAGGAACCTGATTCAGGAACCCTGGATCCCTGCTAGGGTTCTTTATATGAGTCCTATTATTTCGGGGTTATAGGGCCACGGTGTCTTAATCAAAAACCCTAAATCTCAACCCCCCCTAAACCCTTGATGAAATCTCAAATTGAAATATTTTGGAGGGGCTATTGTTAAATTTCAGTTCCGAGATAAGTCATCGAGCTCGATGAGGAATCCCATTTCGCGCGCCAACCACACTCGAAGCAGTTCGTGGACCTGCAGTTCAGGAGAAGTTCTGATCTTTCCATTCCTATAGTCTCCATTGTAGTTCCCTTTTTTGGTTTATAACCAAATCTATATTAAGGATCCTAAAAGGTAACCCCAAAAAGGAACCACAATGGAGACTATAGGTATATATCGAATCACCGTTCTCGCAACTCCGTCTCTAAATGAACTTAGATCTTCCTAAATGAACTTAGATCTTCCTAAATGAACTTAGATCTTCCTAAATGAACTTAGATCTTCCCGAATGGCCCAAGCAGTTATGAACCCCAACCCCAACCGCAAACCCCATCTAAACCCCTAAACGCTAGACCCCAGGTCCTTACATTGGCCCAGAAACCTGAGATCCCCGAAATCCTCAGGGTTTGGGGTTCAGGGTTTAGGAGTTAGGGTTCAGGGTTTAGGGTCGTTAGGGGCTGGTTGGGATCGCCCTGTGTGGTTTGGGCATGAGGGTTTTCGAGGGTTAGGTTTGGGCTTTAGGGAGTCACGAGGTCTGCCAGAGAGCAGATAAGAACCCGAAATATAGGGGCCTTAATAATGAGAAATAGGGTTTTTTGGGGGGGTATATTATACTAGACTTATTATAAGGAACCTGCAAAACAGTATTGGTAATGATTGAGGCCCCTATATTATGGAATATTCCCTGTGTAAACCCTAAACCCAACACCCTCGCCCCCTAAGGAATATTCCCTAACTACATGAAAATAACCTAAACCCCAACCAAGAGGTTTGGGAGCCTCTGGCTGTAAATTCGCAGGTGCTTCGCCGAAAGCTTTGCCCTCCCTTCTGCTGCAGCAAGAGGCTTCGGAGATTCTGGTGGAGGACTGGAACGGAGCCATGTAAAGTTGGAGTTTAGGGGTTTAGAGTTGACAATAGGGCTTCGGGTATAGGGCTTCAGTGTGGGGGGGGCCAGGGCAATGGCAGAGGTTTGGCACCCCACACCACAAAACCTCAAGCCCTGCACCTTCAACTTGCAACCAAACCTCATAAAACCCTGAATGCAGGGAGCTCGAGCTGGTGAGCCCTAAACCCTAAACCCTAAACCGTTTTCCTGTAGCTGTTACGACAGTGACTGTGATACACGAACTGAGGATCCCTCGGACTTCATTGGGGCTGTCATTGGAGGACCTAAACCCTAAAACGGTTTAGGGTTTAGGGCTAAACACCAAGTGCTTTCAGAGCATTGCACCTGAGTTAGCTCGGCGTTGTCCTGGGCCCCTAAACCCTTAGCCCTAAACCCCTAAATCTCTTCGCTACCAGATGCTGAGTCTATGCCTACTGCTGACCATAATGGCCTTGATGTTCCCAGCTGAACCTCGACTACGTCGTCACCTGCTCTTTTCTGTGCAACTCCTGCTGGGGAGTGCTCTTGACCTGTGCTGCTGCAACAGAAAGGCGCGCATTCCTTCAGCTCGTGCTCAATCCGGACACTACCTTTGGTTTAGGGTTTAGGGTTTCGGATTCAGGATATAGGCTATATAGGGTTTAGGATTTAAATTTAGGGTTTAGGTTTTAAGGCCTCCCATTCTGCTGCGCGTGTGCTTTTTCGTGGCTCCAGGAGAAGATGGAACCGGCCACTACAGCGTGGACCTCAGACAAATCGTGGTGTCTTCGGATTTCGGATCGCCCTGGCCAGGGGCTTCAATCCTGAAGCCTAAGCCCCGAATTTTGAACCCGACATCCCTGAACCCCAAGTTCAAACCATGGGATGGTGGAAGCTGCAACAGGAGAACCTCTGGCTGCCTTCTTTTGGTAAGAGCCTCGTATACATCACAAACCTCAATGACCTGCATTAAACCCTAAACCCGAAAACCTAAACCCTAAATCCTAAACCCTAAATCCTAAACCCTAAAACCTAAACATAAACCCTAAAACCTAAACCCTAAATCCTAAACCTTAAACCCAGCACAGCCTCAATATCACCATCATCGGCCTCTAACCCCAAAAACCCGCATTGGAGCGCCTTTTCAAGCCACAGATATCCTGTCCATGTCGCAGCCTCGGGATCCTCAGCCATCGATGAACAAAAAAGGGACCCTTGAAAGGAACCCTAGTATTATTGTTATTATTATTGTTATTCATATTATTATTGTTATTATTATTGTTATTATTGTTATAACCATCCGGAATCCCACCGCGACCTTACTGGGTCTGGGGATTTTGGGCTTAGGGTGCAGGAATTGGGGCTTCAGTTCCGTAAGTTCAGGACTCAGGATTTACCTTGCAGAGGTTTTCGTTCTCGAACTTCGTAGATAGGATTCAGGTCTTAGGGTTCAAGGTTGCATCTGCTATATTTCTGACTGATGCTGCTGCCACTGTTCTTGTCTCGTTGCTCGGCAATCAAGTTTTGGGAAAACGTGGGTGTAAACCTTCGAGCTTCAAGTCTTCGGATTCGGGTTGTCGACTTGAGCCTAGGATGCAGGGTTCAAGTTCATCGCTTGGGCTGAGTGAGCTTTCATGCTAAAGGTTCCAGCTGCGGTTTGCATGAAGGTTTCATGTGGGGGCTTAATAATTAAAATAGTTTTTGTTTGAGGGGGGGCTCCTTATCATGATGATAGTCGAATATACCCCAAACCCTATTCTAAGCATCAAGGGCACTATATTAGCTGTCACGAAGCTGTGTGGAACCTACAGGGCCCTAAACCCAAAGCCCTCCTAAACCGCTCTCAGAATCCAGGGGACCCAGCCTTAGACCCTACATAGGAGGATCGGTATTGCAAGGACCCCTAGTCAGAGGTTTTACCAGCTTTACAGAAATCCCTAGAAGAAATGCCACGGAATCCGCAGGAGGAGGTTGCCGGCGACAAGATTGGAGGAGACTGCCTCGTCGTGATGGAAGTCTTGGAAGATAGCATCATCGTCGTGATCGTCGTCGTGGTAGTATATGGAAAATAGCAAAAGATTTCGCTGACGCTGAACTCTCTTATATCACGGTAGATACTTCAGCTTCATAGACACAACCCCACCTTCAGACCTTTGTAGAACAGAGCCTTAAACGTCGAGATTTCGAGTTCGAGCTAGCCCAGCCTACCCTACACCCACCGTACTCACTTAAGCCCCGCACTCTAAACCAATTCTTGTAACGCTGTCTGAAAGGGTGCACGTACCCAAGTAATAGTGTATACTTTGGTTCTAAGTACCTGTATAGGGACTACTTGAAGGCCAAAGTATATACTATTTGGGTGCATGAACCCTTAGATACAATGCACCCCAAGCCCCAAATGCTGACCCGCAGCGCCTTCTTTGAGCTTCAACGCAACACAGGTCCTGCTCAAGCCTTCGTGGAGCAGTAGCTCATCGGGTTTAGGGTTGACGATTTAGGGTTTAGGGTTCAAGGTTTCGGAGCAGGGTTCTGGTTATCACTAAAGTGCTACAAGCCTTTTGGCATGAGAAGGATTTTAGGAGGCGGTTGCAGATATGCAGGGACTTTAATTCAAGCTGCCACAGTTAGGAACGTGTGTTAGCTACTATTGTTTGTCGCGACGTACACTGAGTTCCTATTACTTATTTCTTGTGATTCACTTGGAGCGCATTTCAGGATTTACCACTGGGTCCCTTGACACGTGCACCTTCCATGAGAAGCCCGGGTACTAGGTTGCAAGAGCACTGAAGCTTAGCCTACATGCCACAGAACTGACTAGCTGTAGCCGTACACTTCCCTAAAACCCTAAACCCTGAATTTCTTCCTCCCGAACCCTCTCTGTGGAGACCCCATGGAGCCATAGTGTGCGACCGAGCACCCCGCGCGGCAAGACATCGAAGCTCCTTGGTCCTAGGTCTTAGGGTTTTGGGTGGAGGAGTTCAGGGTAGAGGAGTTTAAGGTTTAGGGTTTAGGATAGAGGAGTTTAATGACTGTTTAGGGTTTAGGGTATAATAGAGGAGTTTATGCTGTGGCGCTTGAGAAATGTGTGTTTGCCGGCCTTGCGCCTAAAGCGTCTGCGTTCGACCTGGACAGGCTTCAGATCTTGAAAAGCCCCAAAGGCCCAAACCCTGGGACTCTAAACCCCATGCCCTGAAATCCTACGTATACCCACAAGTCTGAGCCCCTAAACCCTAAACCTAAGATCATAACCATGTAAGGCTTTAATTCCTTATTCTGGGGTTTAGGGTTTAGGGCCGAAGCCCGTTTCTAATTATTAAGGCCCGTACATTAGACTGAAATTGTCAGAAGATGAGAGTGCTTCAGAAAGGGTTCAGTGATTGAGCGTTACGATAAGGACTTCGATTATGGGGGGTCGAACAATTGCCAATACTATTGTGGGGTTCCTTATCATGTTTATATTATTATTGTATACCCCAGAAGCCTATTCTGATTATTAAGGCCTCTGTCTTAATTTGTGGTGCTGGTTGCAAGAGTATTACAGGGGCTACGATAAACCGATACTAAAGGCGGTCTGTTTCTCTTCACCTGCTCAATAATCAGGGTTGTGTGCCCTTAGTGATACATGGGCGGTGCATATTTCGTGTCTATCCGTCTATCCTAATATTGTGTGTTGCTGGTGTGATTTTCGCTTGTGGATTGTCGTTGACTGGTGACACTTCCACAGTGTAAAGTGCATCAGCGTGCAGACACCGAGCACAACTGTAACATGAAGTGAAGCCTGACTGCGTATTGGCATCCCACTGCATCTCGAGAGTTGCTACCCCGTGCAACCCCGCACCCTTCGCCAATACGAAAACAACCAAACAACTTCAACCCTGCCGTCCTGAATTCCTGAATCAGACCCCTAAACCCTAAACCCTAATCTTCTAAACCCTAAACCTAAACCCTAAACTTCTAAACCCTAAACCCTAAACTTCCAAACCCTAAACCCTAAACTTCCAAACCCTAAACCCTAAACCCAAACCTCGGCGGGCCTAGAACCTAGGCAAGAACCAGCGAGCCGAGTACTTCAACACCGAAGCCAAAGGCTCCATGTACCCATCTAGTATATACTTAGGCCTTAAAGGGGTTCCTATATAGGTGCTTTAGGGTCTAAGTATATACTATATGGGTATATGGAGCCTTTGGGGAAGCTCCAGAAACCCACCCACCGGCTTCACAGGTTCTGTCCGTAGATGCAGTTTCAGGAGGCCCTTCACCCCTAAACCCCTAAACCCTGAACTTCTAAACCCCAAACTTCTAAACCCTAAACCCGGAATAGTAGGGTGTAGAAGTTTAGGGACCCTGAACTTCTAAACCCTACTATTTCTAAACCCTGAACCCTAAGCTTCTATTGCTAAACCCTGAACCCTAAACCTTAAACGCCTTAAACTTCTAAACCCTAAACCCCTAAACCCCTAAACCCCCAAACCCTGGAAGCTGCTTGGCAAAATTCAGCGCCCAGGAAATGGTCGGCACGGAGCCGAGCTGGACCATGATCCCCGGCAAGGCTCGGCGCAGGAATACCTCAGCAGTTCACAAAAGTAGGATTTGTTGAGGGCTCAGGGTTTATGTTTTATATGGTTTACAGTAGGCTATTTGCAGTATGAGTTTTTATCTCACCCTAAACCCTCAACCCTGGCGTTTTCGCAAGTACATCCTGGTGTCGATCTTTGAGGTGTTTTGCAAAACCGCAGGTCAAGGTAGTTTCAGTAATATAGGTCCACAGCTCGCACCCTCCGTCAACTTTAACGGTAATGTCATTCAACATGCGGTTATTTTCTAAATTAGGGCCCCTTTTGGGGTCCCCCAAATAGTACGGCACCCATATTAAAAGAGCCTAAAAGGGATCCTAATTTAGAAACTACCCAGGTGCCTAGGGTTTGGGGCTTAGGGCTTTGATGAGAGCCCAGTGATCGAGAACAAATCTGAAGGGCGGGGCAGTGAGCCACAACGCCTGCCGAAAGACCTACGAGAAGCAACTGCTGGAGCTCCGATCTCAGTTTGGGTGTCCAGGGTCCAGTGTCTGTCCCTAGCCGGAAACACCTGCCTTCTTAGGGCTCCTTATTACTTTGGTTTCTATATATGCTTCCTTAAGAAGGTAGGTTTTGGGGCTGCAGGTACAGTAGGGCTTTGCCAGGGTTCTGGGCCCGTAGACTGCCAAGAGATACATAAGTACACGCATTTTTGGGATACTGTTGGGACGTGTGCAAAGTCTATAGCTGGGAAAGCGCAGTGGGTGCACTTGTAGCCGGTGTGCCAACCTATGTAACTCATGGGGCTTGGACGTTACAGTCTGATCGTCAAACGTGTTCTTGGTTCTCTTTCTGTCCTTTGTCGACAACACGATGCCAGAGAGCTGCTAATGTTTGAAGCCGTAGCAAGTAATGTAGCTGCTGCTGCTACACTGCAAAAGCGGGCCATGGCAACGAAGAGCAACAACAAGAGCAAAAAACATGAAAGTAGCAATGTCTAGAAAGCCATACTGGAACCCTTCACCGGAACTCTCAGAGGAAACCTATTCTAATTGTTAAGCTGTTAAGTTAAGAAGCTAAGCCCTAAACCCTACCTGTAACCGAAAAAACCTACCTTTCTAGGGTTCCTTATTAGAGTTTCTATATATAATTCCTTAAAAAGGTAGGTCTTTTCGGTTCACCACCGACGCAAGGTCCAACATCCCTTGGCACAACGACAACGACTGCAGGCTGCAACTGTTGGGTTGTTGAGGGTGTAGAGCAATAATATGGTATTTCATAGTTCAGCTCAAGTTTAGAGGTTCGTATACACACATGCTATATATAGATATAGATATAGATATAGATAGGTAGATAGATAGATAGATATACACAACTCAAACATGTATTGAATTGGTTCATTCATCTATACTCATATTCAGTTTATTTCCACACACACACACACGACCATTACTCATTACTTACTGCCATGACCACAGCATTCAGGGTTTTTGTGTTTACCTCCGAGCATCGGAGTCGTATGGGCTTGTTTGGGACTTGGGTTGCCCTTTCGGTTAGGGTTTAAGGCCCCCAACAGCACACAAAGCCTCGACATCTGAAACTGTACAGAACCCCGCCAGCACTACATCGCCGAAAGCCATCAGGTCTCATATCCCATAGCACCATGTTTAAGATCTACAGTCACACAATGGCCCGAAGCAATCTCCGTTGTAGTGTTTAGCGAGTTTAGCCCTAAACTCTAAACCCCTGAGTCTCTCAGCACGTAACATCTCTAAACTCTGAACCGCCCTGAACAAATTAGTTGATATTTGCTTAGATAGCCAATGGGAACACTTCTTTTTTGTTTGACCTTGCAGATTTGGTCTATCTTAGATTTTGCTGGGCCCGGCTATTATTGAAGAGAGTTTCATACGCCCTGAACACCCCCAGACTCTTTCTAATCCTAAAACCCCAACAACTCCCTAAACCCCAAACCCCAGACCCTTTTTCCGTGAGATCAGGAGCACGAGACCCAGAGCGGGAGCTTCGCCACAGACCCGGAGCCCAAGCACCCAAGGCACCTTTTGGGAGCTGTCTCAAGGGATCCGTTGTGTTTTTTTTTGGGGGGGTTTAGGGTTTAATTAGGGTTTAGGGTTTGGGGTTTGAGGGTCTATGAGGGTCTGGGGCTTATGGGTTTCTTTGAAGGTTCTATAAGGGTACTATAGGGTATTCTCTTGTGGGTTCCGTTAAGGTTCTATGAGGGTACCATGGGGTCTTCTGTAAGGGTACCATAGGGTATTTTGTTGTGAGTGCCATTAAGGTTCTACAAGGGTACCATAGGGTATTCTGCTGTGAGTTCCTCTAAAAGTTCTACAAGTATACCATGGGGTATTCTGTTGTGGGTTCCTTCAAAGGCTCTATAAGGATACTGTAGGGTATTCCGTTGTGGATTCCTTTAAACTGTAAGGGTGCTACAATGGTACTTTAGGGGAATAGTTGTCGGGGGGTTGAAGCCTAACTCCCGTTTGCACGAGCATGTTTGATCGACGTTGCTGCACACAAAAACCCCTCCTGGAACTTGAGGTGCAAACATGTAGGGTTTAGGGTTTAGGGCTTATCATAGGGTTTAGGGTTTAGGGCTCAGGGTTTAGAGTTTATGGGGAAAAGGGTTTATGTGGTTTAGGGTTTAGGTACCATCCCCACAGGTTTAGGGCCTATCGGGTTGCTACAAACGCGCATGTGGGAGCGTTGTCCAACAGACCTCCTCTCAGAACGCAAATCGAAGCACGAATATCTCGACCACTAGCATCAGCAGCCCTTGTGGCACGGCTACACCCATTTTCCTTGTGGCACAGTTTGAGTAGGAGAGGGAATAACCTTACTGTTATTGTCAGGGGGTTCTTATGGGAACCAGCAGCAGAGCTCTGAGTGCCACCGCATGTTGGATGGCACGGAGATCCAGGTGGCGGAAGTTCTCAACTTCACGTTGCATCTATGTTTTCCAACTTCACTGCCGCGTTGTTCTTTGATATAGCCCTACACCCGAAACCCCAAATCCTAAACTCTAAACCCAAAGCCTATAAACTCGAAACCCTGAGCCCTAAACTTAAACCCCGTACCTGAACCGAGACTCCAAACGCTACACGCAGACTCCAGGGACCATGCCGGGGGTTGCACTCCTAGGCGCCTCAAGTGCAAAACCGTAAACCACAGGCCCTGCGTCCACAAGTCAAAGCCGTCTATGGAATTAGATCAGATTCGATAGCTACTAATATTATTCATGAGGGCTCCACTCATGGCATAATCTGCCTCAAAGACATCGTATTATGGTTCAATATACCCCAAAGGCATATATATATATAAATCAATAAATAAATAAATATATATATATATATATTTTTTATCTATTCATATTCTAGGTTATTGAGTGCATGGTCAGGCGAGGTTCAGGGCAACGACTGCTGGGGTGCGGCGCACAGACATCACTGCGCACGAATCCTCCAGCTTTGGGGTTTGGGGTGTAGTGTTTAGGGTTTAGGGGGTCGAGACTAGCGAATAGTTGGAGTCTGAGGTTTGGGGTTGAACAACGTAGGTCCTCTACAAGAGTTTTAGGATAGAAGAATAAATTCGAGTCTGGGGTTTGGGGTTCCTTAACCCTAAACCCCGAAACCCCTTAACCCTTAAAACTCTAAACCCTTAAACCCCTAAACCCTAAAACCCTAAAACCCTTTCCAGAAAGGAAGACTTCTCTCAGGGCTGCAAAAGATAGATAGAATCGAGTGCTTTTGTCGGTGGTTCTACGGGTCCCAAGGGCCCAGTTACGCACTTGGGCTTTAATGGGGTTTGCGCCGGGGATTCACGAAGTTTTGTGTTTCAAGGTTGGTTGGGTGTTCGTTTTTGAAGGGGTGTGTAAATCCATCGGGGATGAGTTGTTTCTGCAATCTTACGGCAAACCTGACAGGTTTAGACGATGAGCAACGGAGTACCTGTCACACTCTCTCCATGGTTGACTGTGTATTTTCTATCAGCGGTAGTCTGCTTGCACCTGTCTTGGTGGTATTGAGCCCAAAAAAAACTCCAACCAACCCCGGAGCCCTTTGTCCCTGAAGTCTACTGCCCAGTAGGAATGGAGCCCAATATAGGTTTAGGGTTGAGGCTTTATAGACCCCAAGTCAAGGTCTACGAAGTAGCAGGGACCTTGCCAGAAGAGTTCTTAGCCTACAGGAAGCCCTGACTTTAGCCTCCAACGAGGTAACCTTGCCCTGGCTCTCCGAAGCGCCACGTCCACCTGGCTCTTATTAGGGCCTGTGAGGTTTTCGGGTGTGAGGTAAAGGATCTCGAGTTCAGCCTGTATGGTTGAAGGTGCTCAGAGTTTAGGATTTAGGGTTTCGGGGCGTTGGACATTTAGGGTTTGACACCCAGGTTTGTGGATGGAAAGTTTTTCATTTCCATCCAAGCTTTCCGATTCCATCGCTTTGGGGCTTGTCGTTGTCGTTAAAGCCCCTTGGCCAGCAGGTGTATATGTACGATATTGAAGGCCTCTGGTGGTTTGCCGTGCAAGTTTAATGCGTCATTGTTCCTTTTGTGGTTAGTAGCTCATTTGATGTGGTCATGTTGGGGCTTGCAGGGCTTTGAAGCCATTTGTTTAATATGAGCCGCAGGCCTGTATCCCAAACTTGTTTGAGAGCGCTTGTAGACCGTAGACCTGTTATACGCCCCGGAACAGGGCTGTTCTTCCCAGAGAGCCCAGAAGACCCTCAATTAAGAAAAATGCCGTCGATAAGATTAAGCCCCTGATAATTTAAGGGTCAACTCCTTCAACCCTCAGCCCAAAGTGCTCCAACGTTAAACCCAACCCTAAATCTTGAAACCCTAAATTGCCCTAAACCGGACCGTTCTTCGTGGAAGGTCGCTGACCTCCACCGCCAGCGGTTCGCAGAGCTCGCAGCGCAGCCGAGTGGTGCCACCGGCCGTGCTTTTGGGAACGTACTATCGGGTTTGGGGTTTGGGGGTTTTGGGTTGAGGGGCCTGTATTTATTTTGGAATATTGCTCTTGTGTTGTTTTAGTGGGATGATATAGGTTCAAGTGTTTGATACAGGGGGCCTCGGTAGCCAGAATAGAGGGCTTTGGTGTGTATCAAAGCACTTTTATGGGGACAATAAGGGATTACGACTGTTATTCGTTGTTCCAACCCCCATACTACGGTTGATGATATAAATCCTTGCATTACCTTAAGGACCTTAGAATATGGGAATTATTGTATATTCATGGTATATTCCTTTATTATGGGTAATGCAGGATTTAGATCATCAGCCGTAGTTCTTGATGTCTATCCTGAAATTGTCAATGGGATTCAGGAGAGCCTCCACATGGCTAGGTCCAAGGATGATTTCATGGACTGTCGGCTTGTGTGCACGCACTGCTTACAGGTCATAAGGGTATATAAACTCGAAGCCATTGGTGTCAGCCGCGCGCAAAATTCACCACCCTTTATCACAGGAAAGGTTACCCTAAACCCTAAACTCCTAAACCCCTAACCCTAAACCCTAAACCCTAAATCAGCTGCATGGATCCAAGACGAATCGAAACTCCAGGGCAGCGCGCGAGCGGCGATGACCACTTCCAGAGGCCCAAGTGTTGCATTCAAGAGTCGATGTTGTTGTGTTGAGGTCGCCTAAACTGTCCTTAACCTGTTATTGCCCACTGTCAGAGTTAAATGAGGTCTGGTCGGGATATGTAAGCTCAAGTGTTGGGTTATCGGTGCCAGGTGGGCCCTAAACCCTAAGCCCTGTCCCCTTAATCACCTCTCGCAGACTTCTGACAGAAGTCAAGAGCAAGGCAGAATACGGGCCGTTGAGCCACAAGGCCTTCTTTTCCGGATCCCTAGTATGGTCCCTTTCAAGGTAAGGGGGTTTAAAGTAAATAATCAGGGGAAACCCCTATAAACCCTAAGCCCCCCTACACCCAAAAGCCCAAACACTAAACATTATTCTCAGCTGTTCCATCTTTCCTCCCAACGTGTTTGGATTTAGGGTTGAAGGGTTTTAGGGCTTATAGGGACTTTGGGAGTTAAGGGATCTAGGGCATATAGGGCTTAAGGGGTCTATAGAGGCTTATTTAGGGTTGACAGACGAAATTCTCATGATGAGGGGGGCGGAGGAAGCTGAGGAGAAGGAGGAGGTGGGAGGTGCTAGAGGCCGATGGTGGTCGGGAGAATGATATTCAGGCCTTGCTGGGTTTAGGGCTTGGGGTTTTGGGGTTTAGGGTTTAGGGTTTAGGGTTTGGGGTTTGGGGTTTAGGGATTAGCGTTTTGGGGTTTAGGGTTTGGGGTTTAGGGGCTGTAACCGTAAGCGTGCATACGTCGGAGCAAGCATAGTCTAGCAGCAGATAATGACTGCCGAACTTTTGTGGCAGCTGCCATGTCGACGACAAAATGCCACACAAAAATGTCATCATCATCAGCCAAAAAACCACCATCAACAACGGCAAGGCGCTTCACAAGCATGCATGCTTCAGAACTTCACGATGAACAAAGCAGCAGGAATGACCATCTTACCGCATAAGTTACGCCTGGAGTACCAGAGATGGTGAAGAACTATGCAGGGCTCTGGCGCGACCTCCCGCGCTACAGCAGAAGCGGCACCTTGGAGAACACAGGACCCGATGAGACAGACATTCTAGGGGAACCGGCAGTTCGATCTTTCCACTTTGTAGTAGGGGTTTACGGCTTTTGGGTTCAGGGGTTAGGACTAGGGTTTATGGCTTGCAGCTTTGGGTTAGAGCTTCAGACTTTCGGTGTTGATACAGCTTGAGGCCCAAATCGTAATCGAGGCATGAGGGTTTCTCCGAGGGATGGATGGGCGATTCTTCGAGGCTGCTGTATAGCCTTTTGCGGTTCACAGCCGAAGCCCTAGTTCGCTGATTCCTAAACCCTAAGCCCTAAGTCCTAAAGCCTAAGCCCTAAACCCTAAGCCCCAAACCCTAACCGTGAGCCCAAAGCCCTCAAACCCAAGTCACACTGAGCTCCGAACTAATTGCCAAAGCCCTGAAGAAGCCGCGGACCCCAAGAAGCTTTGCAACGCCAAGTAACCTGCACCCCAAATGAGGGTTTCAGGTTTAGGGTAAAAGGTTTAGGGTAAATGCTAAACTCCCTCAATTTAGGGTTTAAGGTTTAGGGTTTAGATTGAGGTTTAGTGTTTATAAATAAGGTTTAGGGTCAACGCTAAAACCCCCAAAAAAGCCCCCAGACCCTAAACTTCCCGAAACCCTAAATTTCCCCATTGAACCCTAAACCCTAAGCCTTCCTGAACCCCCAACCCTAAACTCCTCTATAAGCCCTAAACCTTAAATTCCCCTAAACCCTAAACCCTAACCTCCCCTAAACCCTGAACTCCCCTAAACCCTAAACCCTAACTTTCCCCTAAACCCTAAACCTTAAACCCCCCTTAACCCTAAATTGCCCTTAACCCTAAACCCTAAATCCTAACCCCCTAAACCCTAAACCCGCCTAAGTTGCGCTTAACCCTAAACCCTTAATCCTAACCCCTAGCCCTCGGCTTCCAGAAGCCCCCCGGGCCCCTGCAAGGACCTGCAGAGCAACATCCGGTGCCAGACTCATGGGTCGGAAAGTGTCGCATTGCAGGCTTTAGGGTTCAGGGTTTAGGGTTAAGGGCAATGTAGGGTTAAGGGTGGTTTAAGGTTTAGGGTTTAGGGGAAGTTAGGGTTTAGGGTTTAGGGGAGTTTAAGGTTTAGGGTTCAGGGTCCAATACCCCTGAGTTGGGTCGGACGGTGTCGCGTTCGAGGGTTTTGGGTTTAGGGTCCAATACCCCTGAGTTGGGTTCGGAAAGTGTGGCATTCTCGGGTTTAGGGCTTAGGGTCCAATACCCCTGAGTTGGGTCGGAAAGTGTCGCATTCTAGGGTTGAGGGTTTAGGGTCCAATACCCCTGAGTTGGGTCGGAAAGTGTCACATTCTAGGGTTTAGGGTTTAGTGTCCAATATCCCTGAATTGGGTCGGAAAATGTCGTGTTGTAGGGTTTAGGTCCAATATCCGTGAGTTTAAGTATTATAATACTGTCGAGTTACGGTAGGATCCCGAACGTGAATTCAAAATCAAGGTATATTCCGTAATTACGGGATACTGGAAGGTCTGGCAGTCTAGACCTATCTAGAGACTAGCTATAGCTGAACTCTGCCTTCTAGCTCCTTTTCTGCATTTGCCTTTTAGGATGGGGTATTGGGTAGAATTTCTTAGAGCTGGAATTGAAGAAGGTTCGCTTGGGGTCTTTCAAGAAAAGCCTTAGGTGGAGGAAGGTCCGGAGGTTGAATTGTTGTTCTCGGGTTCAGAGCTTCGGGTACACACCCTGAACACTAAACCGGAGCAGAGCGGCCTTCACTTGCGCTGCAAGCAGTTCCGAAGTCCTGAGAGGTTCCGAAGTCCTAAGAGGTTCCGAAGTCCTAAGAGGTTCCGAAGTCCTAAGAGGTTCCGAAGTCCTAAACCCTATAAGCCCTAAACTGCAACAAGTTCGAAGTCCTCCGAGAACGACTAAGGCCTTACCGGAAGTGTAAGCCCAGGTACCGAATCAGTGGGTGCCTAAAGCCTACTATAGAAGCCTAAAAATTACCTATATCATTTTTCAGGGTTCCTTATTCTAGTTATTCAGGCCCCTACATTAAATCCATCCTAAATCTCAAACCCCAACCTCCTACACTTTGAACGGCTTCAATGTGCTCAGCACCTTCGAGGAAGTGATGGGCTTGCTGATCGAAGCGCTCTCAGGTCCTCTCCCAACAATAAACTATACCCTAAACCCCAAACTAAACCTGCAAAGGCAACACCGGTTTAGGGTTGAGCCCTGATTTTAGGGCTTTGATACTTCGGTTCGGGGTTTGGGAGGGGGGGCGGGTGATTTAAAGTTTCTGCGCTCAGGATTCTGGAAGCCAAGAGAGCGGATAGCCCATAAAGTGGGAACCTTACTAGGGTTTAGGGTATAGGGTTTAGGGTTTAGAGTCTTATGTTCCCTCATGCTCTTAAGGTAGAGGGATCGCTGTATGGTAGAGATCGAAAACCGTGAGCTGCCTGAGGCCCCCTTTGATGTGGACTTTGCTGGCCACCGCGTGCAAGCCTGTGCCCAAGGATCATGCTAAACCCTAAACCGCAAAGCTCTTTAATACATAGGAGCTTCAATAATTGCCAATACTGTTTCGAGGGGGTTCCTACGTAATTATAATAAGCTCCTAATCATAACAGTAGAGTATACAAAGTTCCCAAAACCCTATTCTACTTGTTTAAGGCCCCTACATTAGCCGCCGTTTTTTGCGGATCTAGAGGTTCGGCTCTGTATGGGTATTTGGGGTGTACAGCCCTTAGGGTCCAAGTACTCAAATATAAATAGTATATACTGTGGCCCCAAAGTACCTATGGAGAGACAACTCTAAGAACACAGTATATACTATTTGGGTACATGGACCCTCAGGGCAGGTGTAGGGTTGAGGTCTTAGGGCTGCAGCTGAGTACGTCATGAGTGCTTGGACGTCGGTCACAACGATCGCAAGATCTGGCAGGAGGTGCGAGATATCTCCCTAAACTCAGAGCCCCTCCGAAACCGTAAACCCCTAGACCCTAAGCCCAAAAAAACCCTACAGTAAACTCTAAACCCTACTACTGTAAACCCCTCTGCGATCCACATCTGGGCAACTGCGACGGTATCTCAGCAGCCGCCCAGTTCAAGTCGAAGTCCATAGGCACCCGCGCAACGGGATCCTGAGCTTAGGGGTTTAGGGTTTAGGGATTTAGGGGTTTAGGGGTTTAGGGTTTAGAGTTTAGGGGTTTAGGGGTTTAGGGTGTAGAGTTTAGGGGTTTAGGGGATAGGGGTTTAGGGTTTAGGGTTTAGGCTGCCAGTGTTATCCTTACAATGTTGTTGTCCATCGGAACTGTCTGGTTCAGCAGTACTGGTGCCACGGGCGGGGCCTGAGTCGCTGTGAAGTTTCGTCGGCCGAACGTTTTGCGTGTTCCTTTCTGAAGGTGCTTTTTGACAATGGTCTGGTTACGATGACTTCTACTGATTCTACTACGACCTACTAACTGGTACTACTGCTGCCACTGTCGCTATTCCACTACTCTAAGGGTCCATGTACCCACACAGTACATACTTGAGCCCCAGACTACCTGTATCGGGACGACTTTAAGGCCAAAGTATCCACAATTTGAGCACATGGACCCTTCGAAAACCCTCTATTTGGGCACATGGACCCTTAGGGCCACTGAGCTCCAAAGCCAAGCGTCTCAAGAGACGCCGCCACCGGTCCCAGGCCAGAACCCGAGTTGCCAGCGACGATGCCCTCAAGAGGCCAAGGGTTCCAAGGGTCCCGGGGGTTCGAGCACACAGTCCCCTGCCCTACATGCATGCACATGTGTAGAAGTAGACGTACATGTAGACAGTATACATATCTTGAGAGTCTGGGTATCTATATGCTTGTGCATGTATGTATCCATATGAATGTATGTATGTATTGTATTGTATTGTATTGTATTGTATTGTATGCATTCGGTCGTTGGTCAGTTGGTGGGCATCCATGCATGCGTGCGTGCATGTTTGTGCGAGTGCTTGCATATGCATACGCGCACGCATGAAGAAACGGAAGTATGCGTGTGTGATGTATGATGTTTGCATTGAAGCCTTAAAAGAACCTTGGCATGAACCCTCAAGCCTTTTGCCGCCCTTGCCTAAAAGCAGCCCTCATAGCAGCCCAAACCATAAATATGTAAATTTCTGCATGTGCTCACTTCGTCTATCCCTTTTGCAAATAGGTTGATTTTGTTTATGGTGCTTTGGTTTTTCGTTCTGTGCTTCCTTGTGAAATTTCACATCGTGTTTCCGGATAGGACAAGGATGTATTAATTTCATGTATTACTGCCTTTATGCCTGTAATTGTTCTTGGATGTTTTCTCTGTATGGTGTGTTGCTCTTTGTGTACTTCTCTATACAGTTTGTTTTTCATGTTTCGAAGTTCTTAGTGTTTGTCGTAACCCTTTTTATCTTTTTCTCTGCATCGGTTGCATGATTTTAACCCGTCTGTAAAGAATCATGCAGTTACCTTGTTTGATTGCAACTGTTGCAAAATATGGCAGACATGGTAGCCTATATACTGTGGCATGCTGCTGTTATCTCTTCACGGGCATATCATGCCACATTTCTTAACATGATTTTAAACGAGCTTAAACACTCAATGGCACATTTCAATGTGGAAACCTTTTATTTACATTCGCAGCTGCCTCCCTTAATGTAGGTTTCTCCAAAGGCAACCAACGACTAATAAACCCAACAGATTCATAATGATTCCAATCCGGATTAGCACCGCCATGGCGACTTATGTAATTTGTTTTTTCGCTCCTCATCTTGATGAGTGGTAAAGTCGCTGTATACAACTGCTGCAAAGATACTGTATTTGCGCCATTTATCACAGCATCATTTTATTTTTGTTAGGGTTGTTGGATTTTTGTACAATTTACAGTCATATACAACATGTGGTATAGATATTTCAGCAAATTTTAATATTTATTTAACTATCTTTTGTATATACTGTTTTGACCAACCTTTCAGCTACTGTAAATGTCGTTTCTTCATATCTTTATCACCAGCAGATTTTATCCAATTATTATAGATACGTTTATTACATCTGTAAGTTTGACTGTTTATTGTGTTTCTGTTGCTGCTTCCTCGAATATTTCTCTCATTTTTTGAATACCTATTCTGCTTGAAATGATTAACATTGTGTGTGGCATTGTTGCTTCTTCTAGGTGTTCTTTTGTAACACGTCTATCTTTGTTCAATGCTAATTTTCTTTTTTGGTGGAGGTCTTGAAGACTTTGTCGGCGGTCTATCCTTAAATATTTCAGTAAATAAGTTCATGACCCGTTCTTCGTGGTCGCTATTAGAGTCGCCCCTATTGCTTTTATCAATGACATCTCTTATTTTTGTTTTTTCTGAAGGCGATAATTGATTTCTAACTTTCGCTATATTGAATGATCCGTGTAATGTCCGATAGTTAATTAATATTTGTTTGGTTAGTTGGCGAATAGTCATTAAGTGGCAGATCTGATAATTCATTTTTCATATCTGGTTCTCCCTTACTGCCCCAACGCGAACATAAAATGCCTCGTGATTGTCTCACTAAGTCTCTTATCTATTAGTTTTCATGTTGTGGCGGTGGTGCGTTTTCACTTGATCCTGATGCCCCGCTTCTTCAAAATTAGACCGTGGTGGTGCGGGTAATGTTTTCCGTGATGGTCTGGGTCTAGATTGTGTCCTTGGTTCTGTTGGTCTTTGGGGTCTTGGTGGTAATTCTGTTATTGCAGGTTGGCTTCATGATGCTACGGGCAATGGCTGTTGTGTTGCTCATGCACTAGATAGGTTGGTGTGGTTCTAATACTGTAATAAATGGTTGTAGATATTGCATGTTCGGTATTGGTGTTGGTTCGTACGTTGTAAATTGTCCGTCTCTTGCTGTTCCAGTGAAATCTAACAGTGGTCTCGGTGGCGGTGCTACTCTTCTCATTAATGTCTGACTTAATGCTTGTAATGCTTCCTGTGAAAATCCAACAAGCGGCAGACCTAAAGTCCATACCTTGAACCATATGACCAACGACATTACCCCCTATTCCTAATGCACCGCTTCTTAAATTCCTAAGAATACCTGAGCGCTGTCTTCTTCTCTTTCTAACTGTTGTTGACGTGCTCGGGTAGTTGTTTGTTGGTTGTTTTGCTGTGTCATTGCTACCTTTTGTAGTGTTTCATTTATTTGAGACAGCTGCCCTTCTTGTGGTGTGCATAACTATTCAATTACAGCCATACTGTCGGCGTCAGTTCCTATATTAAACATTTGAAATGTTGTGGGTTGTTGTGGTTCTGGACGGTCATTTTGGGTAAGGAGGCGCTCTGTGTCTGTGCGTGTGTGTGTGTTATTCCTTCATCATGTGCGTATTGCCTCATCATTCCGTCTCTCACCTCCCGCTCTGATATTCTGTTCTGTTCTGCTTCTAGTTAGTCCAAGCGGTATACGACCCCTTATTACTCAGATTGATTGTTTTAAGGGTGGAAACGTTAGAAACATTATTCGCTGGTCATTGATTTTAGCTGTAACTGCAACAGTTGCACTTGTGTCATGTTTGCATAAGGATCTATGATTTGCTGTATGTGTGTGTCGAAGTTCGTGTTGGCACATTTGGCCAGTGGTTGTTGCAACAGGCACGGGTTCTTGATTCAATTGCTGTGGTTCATCTCAATCTTCTTGCTGAATGTTTTCAACTTTGACTGTCTGTTTTAGGTTGCTTTTCCTAGCAGGTTTCTGTGTTATGTCCGACAGTTTGCCTTCGAAATTTGTGGGGTGCGACTACCCTGTAGGATTGTCATGTTCGTGATTTTCTTGCAGTCTTGGCATTCTGTCATGTGTTGGGCGATTTCTCTAATCTTGACACACGGTTTTTCGTGAACCTCTGGCGGTTCAAGTTTAGATTGTTCATTGCTTTTTTCAGCGCTACTTACCTCATTTTTACTCCTTGACTTTATTGTCGATTTTGTTCTATCCGTCTTTATAATTTATCTCACAAGCATGTTGCGTTTTGCTTATCTGCGACTGCTGTTGTTGTTTGAAGTTTTTGCCGCTTGTGCTGTTTTATCTTTTCGGCGTTTTCAGTGGCGTAATATTTTACTTGATCTTTGATTTTCTTTGTTTGCCACATAACAAAGTCGATTGCTTGTTGTATTTTCTTTGTTGTTTCAACTGTATGCTGTCTGTCGCGCTACAATCTCCTCCATGTTGTTTTCGTGTCTTTCTTATGGTGCCCTTCCTGACACATTGCAACTGATGCACTCGTTGGTTTTGATGTTGTATCCTTGTTGTCTAAATAGTTCTTCCTTTGCTGCACAACCGTAATCTTCAATGAGTTCGATTCTACAGTTGTCCATGCCATACTTATCAACTTTAAACTTTACATGTTATATTCAAATACTGTTATGGCAGGTTCAAGCATAGACAATTATTGGTTATCAGCATTTTAACATTTCCAAGGAGTGGCTCCAGACAGCCATTACTAGAGCCACCGATGTAAACAAGGTCATTTTTTACAGGTAAGATGAGAATGAAGATACTACATTTATCAAACAAGGTATCTTTAACTATTTAGAGCGTAAGGTGCAGAACTACGGGGAACAGGACAGGGCAGGTACATGGAAAATAGACCATGAGAACTACATAACCGCCAAATGGCTTTTAGATAGATTAAACGGCTTTTGTGAACAATGTAGCGTAGAATTTTATACTAAGTTCAAGAACGGGAACATAACAACAAATCTATCAGCCCTACGAAGTAAAAACATGAGCAAACACATACCATTAGCAACTACATAGCATACTGTAAAAAGTGCAACTGTGCGGCAGGTGGTAAAGAACAATTCTGAAAGTCAAAGTTTCAACAATAAAGCTTAGTATTTTGCGTGTCCGAAAGTTTGGATAGTACGATTAACGACATCAACAACACGTTGGAAAGCATGAAAAATAATATATAAGAGCACAACAAAAACAAAAGATGCAACACATCAAAACAACAAGCGTGTTTGACATAACTAAACCGACAACCATGGAATATTACGAAATCAAGAAAGAGGGCGACGTCTATTTATGATCAGCAGTTTCAAACTGTTTAAAAACCGATGTAGTTTATAATGTATTATAAAATGAAGTCTTGAAGAGAGACATCCCAGAAGGAGGCAACTACAAAATACATTATTTCTCCTCTTGCAGCCGCATTAGAAATGTAAGATATGAATACAGCAAGAAAACAGGTGATGTATTAGCAGCTAGCAACAACAACCGACTGTATCGCTAGATTGGACAACATCAGTTTCCAAAACATCAGAGGATTTTGAATACAAAAACAATCACCACAAATATATGAATGATTTTAAAAGGCTATATAGACTCTCAAAAGAAACGAAAATTATAAAGTCATGGTATTCAAAAGCATCGAAAGTTTCCAAAAATATACAGTTTATATTATATGGCCGTTCATGGCAAACTGTTTGAGATACAAAACAGATTAGCAAAACACGAATTAACAACGTTAGAAATTAGGAAAAATCAAGAACCGAAAAAGTGAGATACTAAAAGAAAAGACCACGCTAACAGAAGAAGGCACCAGACATTTAGACGAACAAATGGATTGTTTGGATGAGCAAATTTCAATGCAAAACGAAATACTCAAATTGTATGAGACGAATTACACATATTACGAATACAAATTCTATTCAACAACAGAATGTTGAATTCATTATCAGTTCCAAAATCGTGAGGTACTAATTAAGGAGTTGGGGGGCAGTTGTGGAAGGTTGATTTGGAATTCAGATTTTTGTAATTGTTGGTTTTTGGCTGTTAACATGGATAGGGTAGGGTTTTAAAAAATGGGGATTTTGAAAAACCATGTTCATGAATGTAGGGTGGGATACAGGGATTTTTCAGATGAGGTGTTGGGGCGTGAGCGTGGAAAGTGGGCGTGGCCACTGCTAACTAAAAACCCTTGAAAGAACCCTTAAAAGAACCCTTAAAGGAACCTTTAAAGGAACCCTTGAAAGAACCCTTAAAAGAACCCTTAAAGGAACCTTTAAAGGAACCCTTGAAGGAACCCTTTAAGGGGAACTCTGACTGCTCGGGAGGCCGAGCTGCGTCAGCCCTGCGCGACTTCGCTACCTTCTCGAGCTGGGGCCTGAGATTCTGGCGGTTCCAGCAGGGGTAGGGTTTAGGATCTATAGGGTTGTCGTCGAATGAATTTGTGGCTTTGCTCCTCCCAAAGGGTCCTAAGTGGGGTCTTAAGTACCTATATTAGCAGACTGTACAGTTTCAGTGTTAGGAATTACGACCCTAAACGCTACACTGTAGACCGCACCTAGGACCATTTAAGCCCGTGAGTCTGGGGGAGGTCGGGGGGTCGCTGATCCCCACCTCCACTCGAATACAGGGCCGTACTACCGGGAGCTTTTGCACTTAGAAGAGGATTTGTTTTGAGGATTCTGCATGCTTCTTGCACTTCGAACAGGGTTCCTTTACACTATTCTTTAAACGGCCTCTATAAAAAAAACTGTTTCTTTCACGTAGAATACGCTTCCTTTAAGGATTATTGAAACGGCCCCTGTTTTCGGTACTTAGGATTCGTTTAACGATTCTTTAAACGGCCCCCTACAAACAAAATGTTTCTTCGTACTGAAATAAGATTGACGTGTGAATGTTTGACAATACTATTCTGTAGGGCTCCTCGCTATTATTCATAGTAATGAGTATGTTGTTCTAAAGGATATTATAAGCATCGCGGAATTCTGGGACGGTCGGGTGACACTAAACAGATGATGATGCGAAGCGGCCTTGCCATTACAGCTCTACTGTAGCGACTGGTAGTCTTGAAACCATACAAATTTAAACCCCCATTCCCCAAACCGAGCTAGAACACCCTCAAGGCTTGAGCCTACAGTAGAAGCCTGGATAATTGCCAATATTATTTCATGGGGTTCCTTATTATGATGTTACTATAAAGGAGCCCAAAACCCCATTTTCTAATTGTTAAGGCCCCTACATTACCGGAGTTTAGTGTTTAGAGTTTAAGCTCTCAGCTGTAAGGATGCATGGATCCAGTCCCACTACACGGGAGCTGGTGCCAGCACGTCGAAGGCCGCGCAGCAAGGCTGGAACATGGGTTGAGTTGTGTTCAGCCTTTCTTGTCAAGTTTTAGATTTTTAGTATTTTCCATGATGGTTGCGATTTTGGGACAGCGGGGTGCGGGGTAGAACTTTATGAGACCAATATGTGAGTCCAGTATTTGGCCCGAAAGATCCAAGTGCGCAGTAGGTTGGAGTTGGGACCTTTCACTTTCACCCCAAACCCGGAGGTCCAAGCACCTGACTGCGAGGTTATTCGAGTTTGGGGTTGTGGGAGCCCTGGGTGTTTTATTCAGGGGAGTACTACAAAGGCCGGGAAAAATTTAACAATAGTGTTCCCTACTGTTCCTCATTCTAGTTATACTCTACTGCACCCCCAAAACCCGGAAAAACAAAACCCCAAACCCTAAAACCTAAACCCTAAACCCTATGAGAAGGCCCCTAAGCCCGAAACCTAAACCCATTCGGACCCCATGGGCTTGCAAGCTTAAGAGGCCTCTGGTTCAGTGGATTTTTGCACCTCGAAGTTGGGCAGCAAACTTTGAGGCCTCAGGCTTTCAGAATGGTAGGCCTTTGGGATCCTTTGGGATATTTTGCATTTTCACTTCCATTAGGGCATCCTTATTATGGTTTTGGGGGCTTAATGCCATAATAGTACTGTAAATGGACCCTTTTGCATTGGTTAAGAGGAGCTTATTTTACGTATCGAGGCCGTGAAGGGCCAAGCAAGGAATTGAAGCGGTGCTTAGGATTTGCTGAAGGGGTTGGAGCCTTCTTGAGTTGACTCTTGGGGGTTTAGGGTTTAGGGTAGAGACCCTAAACCCTCAACCCTAAACTCCCCTGCCTTCGATGTGCAAGTTTGTCAGCCCTTTGGCCTTCGTGAGCCTGTGCAGGTGAATCGGCCACGATCACTGTCGCCGCCCTCTGCAGCAGAGGCTTTAGATAAGCCCCCGGCTATGCTTAAACCCTGAACCCTAAATCCTAAACCCTAAAACCCTAAACCCTAAAACCCTAAACCCTGAAACCCTCAACCCTAAAACCCTGAAAACAAAAACCCTCAAACCCTGAACCCTAGAGGCTTGAGTTTGATGGGCCGAAGTCTTTGGACTGGAAACGGGCTTTCGATGGTTACACAACTCCAAGGCTCCATGTGCCTATAGGTTTAGGCTTTAGGGTTTAGGGTCTAGGGGCTTTGCGTTTAGGGTGTAGGGGTTTAAGAGTTTAGGGTTGAATGTGTTAGGGCTTAGGGTTTAGGGCTCAAGGGTTGACAAGCTTAGGGCCTAGAGTTAACGTTATGTATTCTTGGGCCTTTACCGGGGTTCCTGTATATGGGTGGCCTAAGGCGTAAAGATATACTACATGGGTACTTGGAGCCTTATTTGTGGGGAGGTTCTATGAGGGTAGGGAGGGTACGACTAGGGAGCCTGAGGGGGCACGAGAACAGGGGAGTATTGGGTTAAATACCTCCCTTGAGCTCTAGTTAGTTCTGAACCCCTAAACCCTAAACCCTGTATACCGTATACTTATACTGTACCAAGCTATACCATAATATACCGCAATATAGAATGTACTGTAATGAGTTATAACATTCCATTGCCAAAAAATATCATATTGTTCTCGTTTCATACACTATAACATACATAGTATACCAGGATATACACCGACATATGATAATATACTGCAACATGCTACCTATCGACACCCCACTCCGCCCCCCCCCTTCCAAACACACAACAAAGCAGAATTGTCTAAGGCAGTCTCCGGACCCGAAGCTCAGAAGCCCTTAAAGCTTTCTGCCCAAGCAAGAGAAACGACCTGCACCCAAAGCATCCCTAAACCCTAAGCCCTAAGCCCTAAACCCTAACCTGGAACCTGCTTCAACCCAACTCAACCGTCATCGAAAACCTTCAGCGTCAACCTGATGCCCCAACATCGGGGCCTTAATAATTCGAATAGGGTTTTGGGGCCCATTATACTATAATTATAATAAGGAACCCCCCCAAAACCCTAGTCTATTTATTAAGGCCCCTACATTAAGCCGAACAAAAACTGAAGCCGAAGGAAGTGCCGAGAGTCCTAACGAGAATAGGCAGAGTTTCGGCTTTACCAGGACACCCCAAGGGATCCTTTTAGGGTTTAGGGTTTAGGGTTAGGGATAGAGGGTCGTTGGGGCAATTTGCGGTAATGAATGTTGAATGAGAGATGAGGACCCGTGCGCTCTACCACCCAGTGAAAAAAGCCGGTCTTTCCCTAAACCCTAAATCCCTAAAACCCTAAACCCTAAAACCCCCAAAAACCCTAAACCCTGAATCCCAAAGACCCTAGAGCCCTAAAACTCTAAAATCCTGAAACCCTAAACCCCCAAACCCTAAAACCCCAAAACCCTGAAACCCTAAACCCTAAACCCAACCATACTTGGAGCGCCTTCAGGGATTGCAAGTTCTTGAGAGTGGAGTTTGCCCGGGTCTCATAAGCCCTAAGCCCTAAATCCCTAAACCCTAAGACCCTAAGACCCTAAATTCCCTAAACCCGCGGCAGAACTCACGTTTTTGTCCTCGCGGGATTCCCTGCGCCCACTGCCGCAACACCACACCCCCAAAGCCGTATGTATCGGAGGCGTCAAAAGGTGGGATGAAGGTAGGTGGCATATTCGCAAGTAACAATTCTTTTATAATGGGATCCTTGATCCTACCGACCTTCATCCCACCTTTTGACGCCTGAATGCAAGCCTTCAAAGAAAACCCTAACCGTATCAATACTCTCCATGCTGTATGTTGTCTCCTTTACTCTTTGTTATTTTGAGGGTGATGTCGGGGTAACAGCAAATACAGCAATGAACACGGTTCGAGGCGATTACAGGGTGGTGTTTCTTGACCCTAAACCTAAACCTAATCCCCCGAGCCCTGAACCCTAAATTTCCCTAAATGGTGTTTGTTGCCCAGGTCCCGAATAAGGAGCCCATCGCGCTCGCACAAGAGCGCCTGGGATCGCCCGGTGCTGAGATCTTCGTGCATTAGCATTTTGGAACACTTCATTTTCCCAAAGTGCCTGTATGTATATAACACATACGATCAAACATCGACCAACAAATGTGTGTATGTACATGCATACATATACATAACCGATATAATATAATATATATATATATATATGTGTATATACATGTACATATGGGTGTATACATATAAATACATATATATATATGTATATATGTATTTATGTATGTACATATATATATATATCTATATATATATATGCATATATATATGTGAATATCAATATAAATAAACAGCTGTATATACATATGTTTTTATATATATATTTATATTTATACCTATATTTATATTTATATTTATGTTTATATATTTATTGTTTTCTTTGATTAGTTTTTTTGTAGTTAATGTATGTACGTATGTATGTATGTATGTATGTATGTATGTATGTATGTATGTCTATTTACTTATACACATATCTGCGTATGTTTTATTGGGGACATTGCTTTCCAGTTAGCTTGAATCTGTCGTCCAGATATTAGAGGCTTTGAATTTACGATTGGCGGCTTTGAAGTGTAGAGTGCTTGCTTGCATGTTTGTTTATTTTATGGTTAAGGTGCCGAGTAGTCAGTATTCTGAAATCTTAGTAACCTCGACACCCTGAATCCTAAACCCTGCACACTATATAATCTCTGGACCCCGCGCCCGCACACCTCAACAACTTAACAACTGCTACACTATACTACGCGTACCATACTATACTGTGCCATACCACACCATAGGCCATACCATACTATACTATACTATACTATACTATACTATAGAGAGAGCTCAGGTGGATGTCCCTTGGCGAGGCTCCTTGCAACGGCCTGGCCGAAGTGTTGGCGAAGCCGCGCGGACTCGCTTTGGTTTCGGGTTTAGGCTTTATAAGGCCTACGGTTTATAGCCCACGGTTTAGGGCTCCGGTTTAGGCTTGACAGAGGTCGTTGGGAAGGCGTTGTGTACACTGTGCACAGACCCCTTCAAGGGCTTCAATCGTGGCACCAACAAGTTTAGCCTACCATTATTTATTGGATTCCTAAGGGCTTGGCTATGTCATGTCTCTTTGTTGATGAAAGAGCTTCAAGAAGTACTGGCACTTAGGTGGTAGTCCATGCGCACGTGCGCATGCCCATATCTACATGTGTGTAAATGTTCAATATGAACAACTAACTCGGTTAAAAACGTTTAGGTTTGGTCTCCTAGTCCTAGTCGCTTGTATTGAATAATCACACATGTGCAGTTGTCATATACATACAGCAGATCTCATCTAACACCTTCCAACACAAACTCTCGGTGGCTCAAACCCTAAACCCCTAAACACTAACACTAGACTCTAAACTCAACCCCCTCTTCCCACCGTCCAATCCTTGCACAGGCACAACGCAAAACAGTTGGAACATCATTATCTTAGGCTTATAGGGTTCGGACATCATGCTTGGCTTAGGATTTAGGGTTAAAGACTTTTCCGTCTAGGGTTCGGACATCATTCTCGGTTGAGGGTTTAGGGCTTAGGATTGTTCATGCCATTTGAGGTGTAGCACAATGGAACCCAGCGCGAATCATCCTCAGTCCTGTCCCACCCTAAACCCTATAAACCCCTA